>CABFWO010001409.1:0-53308 GCA_902155825.1 Timema genevievae
AGTTAACACCCTGATGGAGATTTGCACGAGATAACACTCTGATGGAATACAAGGACGAGAAAACACCCTGATGAAAGACTTGGACAGACACAGTTAACACCCTGATGGAGATTTGCACGAGATAACACTCTGATGGAATACAAGGACGAGAAAACACCCTGATGAAAGACTTGGACAGACACAGTTAACACCCTGATGGAGATTTGCACGAGATAACACTCTGATGGAAGACTAGAGTGAGAAAACAACCTTATTGAATACAAGGTCGAGAAAACACCATGTTGGAAGACTAGGACGAGAAAACACCCTATTGGAGAACTAAGGTAAGAAAACACTCTTATGAAATACTAAGACGAGAAACACCCTTGTTGAAAATTAGGACGTAAAACACCTTAACGGAGGACTTGGACAAGGACAGTAAACACCCTGATGGAAGAATAGCATGAGATAACACCCTGATGGACTGGTAGGATGAAAGACACCCTGATGAAAGTCTAGGACGTGATTGATCGCTGCCCGTTCTGATGTCATCTTGGGCGACCTTGTCAAGTCACCGCGACATCGGGTCTTTTCATCTGCCGACAGTTTTCATACACGTATGCTCAGACCATATAAATAACGCATTACCCCATCTTTCCAGTACCATCTCGTTGAAGAAGCAAATAGTTTCATTGCTATACGATAGGTTGGACCAGGGATGGCGAAACTTTTCCGGCCAGTGTGCCATTCAGGGGACTTGCTGAATTTTGGACCAGTCTATTGTGCCACCTATTATTGTTCACGTTTTTTAAAGAGTCCTTAAAAAAACAATTTTTTTTAATCGCCACAGCTTACATTGTTCAGGTTATACGTATATTTTATAATTGCTCTAATAGGGTAGGGATGAGGAAGGAACCATTTTAGAGATAATATACCCGCATTTTCTTGGAAGAAGAGTGGTGAAGCCCTTTAGGGAAAACCACCCTTAGTAGATCCTGGATTTGAACCCAACAATCTCCTCGTCATCAGCATGCCAGTCTGATATTAAGTTGACATATTGCATTTTGATAGTCACATATTATAAGCTCGGTTCAAACCTTGTTGCCTTCAACAGCACAAAAGATGCACTTAAGTACGAGCCAAGACGATTTCTAACTGATAACTCCATGAATTACTGTGTGACATGACATGACTGTCGAAATGTTATAGACTTCAAACAATTATATATCGTTGGGAATATTTTTTAAAATATGTTAAACATACTTATACGCGTGACGTAGAAAAACAAGATTTGGAGGGGAGTGGGTTACATCACCCGGGAACGTTATGGATCCCCCTGAGGGGGTATACGTATAGACATACAAATTTTATTGTATAAAGGTATTTGTACAATTTTTAAAGGCGTCCCCTAGAAAAATTATCTTTCCACACACTTGACTGTGAGTGAGAAAGTTCCACCTTTTACTAGTAGGAGAATGTAGAACAAATGTACCAGAATTCGTTTGATTGGAGATTAGGAAACTATTAAGGAAGCTAATCCTCAGTAGGCCTACATCCATCCGGGATTCAAACCCCTAATTCTCCATCTCTGGCAAACCAGACAATACGAGACTCACGTCATTGCTTGTGGTCCCACTAGCGTGGGCTCAGCATTATTCAAATTAGTAAACTATGATGAAGTTGATTATATTTAGTATTTTAATCTCTCTATTTAAAAAAAACCCATCACATTCGACATGACATTAAAATATCCTATGACAATGTAATAAATAACCTTAATTTAGTCTATAGCCTTAGACACATCGATGATCACACGGACTGAGGAGTAGACCTCATCTGCTCTCGTTTGACAGTGATGGAGAGATCTGAGCTCTATTCCTGATTGGAGGTATTGAGGGAGCGTCTTACTAAATGGTAGAGTTGTACTGATTCAGTAAAACAGATTACCGATACCGATTACTGATTGTTTAGAATAATTTGTTCATGTTACGATTATTTACACCGATTAGTACCGATTATCGATTATTTATTAATAACTATTAGGAAACATGCTTAAGAGAATGATTACAGTTAATGTAATTAATACAAAGCGATTCTATTTAAAAATCAACAGTTAAAACTTTGATAATCTTAATTTTTGATTAATCTTTGCATAACCGGCGAAAATTGGAACTAGATTTTTAGTTTTGTCAACGATATTAATTTATAGTTCTTTATCTGGTTATGTAATCTTTGCATGGCCCACAACCCAGATTAAGTTTTTTTTCCACTAAACTCCTACCTAGAAAATTTCGCTTTAAATTTTACTTAAGAAACCCCCGATCAATTGGCATAATAATCGCCGATTACAATTAATTGCTGATACACTAATAATCGCCCGAAAACGATTCATCGGTATCCGCAACGCTACATCCCTACTAAATGACCTCCCACTTTACTTCCAGGCAAATGTGGGTACCATGACTCTAAGCTCTACTTTCCTTCTCCTTAACCCCTTACGGTAAAATTGCGGATAGCACGTACAGGTAGCTAGACGTGGTGCTAATCTAATTTCTCTCCGAACAGACTTTGTAATGAGTAGGAACCAGATTATGATGACCTAAATATGGTAAATATGATAAATAAAATGACTTGAAATTTTTAAAACGTGTCTTCAAGTTTTCAAAAAATGACCTAAAAAATGTAAAAAAAAAATCGTAATAAATGCACACGATTAAATCAAACACGCACTTTACAAAGGTAAACCAAAAATTATCATGCAATGATTCCTTTAACAACTAAAGTCTTGTATTCTTCTAAATATAATATTTATTTACAAATACCTGCTTCAAAAGTAACAGCTACCCCCTCCCAACGCAGCCCTTTCAAGCCTACATTGTAATTCTCATTCTTATCACGTGTTGGAAATATTTATGCATTTATAAAATATCGATAGTATTAAGGAATATATTTAATAAACCCATGACTACCTTAAAATGACTTAAAAACTCCCATTAATGCTTAAAAATCACTTTAAAAGGATTTTAAAAAAGAAGAAAATATTACCTTTAATTTAAAAATGACCAAAAATGACCATAAAATGACCTAAAAAATATCAATTTCTACAACCAGGGGATCATGAATCGAGTGGCTGTACTTATGAGCATTTTATGTAATGTACCAATAAAAAGCTGACATGTCATCAAACTCCTATTCCTGATATTGAGATACATTCGATTGGGTTCAGCTGAAATACATCGCAAGAGATAATAATGTCAAGTCCCCGATATTTACATAATTCTAATGGGTTGCACGGTTTTAGCTTACTGTTTTATGGAACGGGGTTGTTACGGCCCTGTTGATTAAACCGGGGAGGGAGACCACACACGCAGTTGAGGTCGACTCCTTCCAACATCCCCGCTTCATTCTTTTTAAAAAAGACATCTCCATTATCTTCGGTCATATAGTTCCGCAGCCGGCCGCCGCATGGCGTTGAGACTGCGACACACTGTGTGCGACCGAGTAGAGAGCCCCAACTTAGATTTTATTTCATTCTATATGTGTTTTTTATTTAGAAAAAAAACAAACAAAAAAACACTTAACTCGTTTGAGGACCGCCTGGTTATAATGAACACCAAAACTACTTGTTTCCTGCGTCCTGAAGTCAATTTGAAGTCTCCAACCGAGATTCAAATAAGAACTCACCGGAAATCTTCAGTGTGGTTGTTAGCTTATTAATAGATAATTATGAATAATGATTTTAAACTAGTGCTTAGTTTTATTTTATCAACTGGCATTCAGACTAAATGTCAATCTCCTATAGTCTGCTTTTCCGGTGACGAGAAGATGATATTCGAATCCTGACTGACAGCGTGTACTAAGGATGATTATTTCTAAATTGTTTTCCTCCTTAGTTTCACTCAAATGTGGCTACTTTTTCTTTAAATTATATTTTACTTATAACTTTCCCACTAAAGTAAATTAATACGATTAACGTTGGGAACAAAATTACTCAATAGATGGTTTATGTTTTAGAAAGATTTGATAGATACGAGAAATGGTAAGATTTTCTTTCGTTCTAGTTTATCTTTAAATATATTTCCATGTTTGTTTTGAAGTGTCTGAAGTTTGATAATGGGCCATATTTTAATCCTTGGTAATTTCCCAAACCCAAAAGTTAGTTTAAATCGACTAATTACTCAAGAATTTTTATTTTATTTTATATGGATCTTTATGTTACTTTATTTAAATTACCTAGCTGAGATGGGGACTGGCCTAATAGTACCAAGCCCATCCTAATGAGCGAATAATTATGAAAGTTAACTAAATTTTTAGAAGAACCTTCTTTTACTCAAAGTTATGTATTATTATTGTTACTAGTTATTACTATTATTATTATTATTATTATTATTATTATTATTATTATTATTATTATTATTATTATTATTATTACTAGGGGTGGACTCATATTCAATATGAACTTTCTGAACCTACTTATTTTGTCAGCACGCAAACAAACTAGCACAACTCCACTAGTCACAACACTCACAGTTCATCACTTCGAAAGGAGACATTTCCTCTCTCTCCAACTATATCTAAGCCACACATTATTCCACATGACCAGATCAAACCAGGTGACCTGGTGGTCTAGGGGTAAGGTGTCAGACTTCTGTGCTGGAGTCCGGGGTTCAATCCTCGGTCCCGGCACAGATTTATCTGATTACCAAACCCTTCCTTCACCTTTGACAAGACGTGTATTAATCACAACTTGTGAATGTGTGGAGTTCTAGGCCTCCACCGTGGTTCGGATCCCACGTTAAACTGTAGGTCCTCCATTTCATCTCACAATCACCCTACCATTACACATTAGCGTAAGTGCGTATAACCCGAACGGGTAGTAAGACGCGGTGCTAATAATAATAATAATAATAATAACAGATCAAACCTGGGACACTTAACAAAGAAGACAGACACGCTACCGACTGATCCAAGGAAATGGGCCAAAAACAATTAATGAGTTTCTTTATTTGTTTATGGTTTTTATTACGTTTTACATATCAGTGTCTACCTCTAGTCTGAATGGGTAGTGAAACGTGGCTACATATAACATATTAGATACTTAAAAGCTAATATAAGGAAACAAAAGAGAAGGGTTGGTTTAAAAAATAAATAGATCAGAATCCGACTTGAGAAAAAATCAGTAGCTCACAATATGGGTAAGTTTACATATTATTGTAATATCTTAACAGGTGTCCGAACCCTGAGCCACCTAAGTCAGAATCAAACTCGTGGAATCGTAGTCGGGAATTTTAGGTTTTAGGAAACACCAAAAACTTTTTTTGCAGTCAACATTGAATAACTTTAAAGATATTATTATCATTCTATTTACTATAGTGGCATTTATATTATTTATAGAGTAACAGTTGAACAAAATATGATTTGACGTATGAATATATAATAAAGTAGTTAGTTTTTATTCATACACTGTGTCTTACCATTCATTCGGGCTAAATGCATATTTTCACTAATGGGGTAGGGATGAGGAAGACAAAATTTAGAGGAAATATACCCGATTTGCGTGGAGTTGAAGGGGGGGAGCCATTATAAAAAAAAACACTCTCAGTGTGAGGTACACACGACCAGGATTCGAAGCCAAGCTCCCCGTAATTGGTAATTTAGTCCAATGTGAGAGTGACCCCTTTGAGCCGATGGCTACCGATACGGTTATAAAAGTAGTACAGTTTTAAATTCAGCCTATTGTGGCAATCTAAATTTACAGTCCAATTTTCATAGGAAAACCCCTTTTCTCATTCCTGCGTCTTACTACCTGCTGAGGTTATACAAATATTATTATATAATCACTACTCTAATTGGCTAGGAATGAGGAAGGAAGTATTTTAGAGGTAATCTATCTACATTTGCATGGGAGGAGAGTGGAAAACATTTTTTTTTAAACCACCGTCAATAGACCTGACTGAGATTCAAACCCCTATATCCCCGCAATCTGAAGCGGGTCACCTTTATCTCACAGCTATAATTACTAAATATACTCTCACGTATTCATACGCCAGGTCATGTTACCTGCGTCACTTTTGTTAGTGTTTCTAAATAACTATATAGTAAGTAACATACGTACTTAAATTTTGGCTACAAAAAATTTGTTTGTATTTTCTAAAATGCCCTTCTTGTAAAAAATGGGGCTGTAGATTAAATGTAACTAGGATGGTAATGTTCACATTGGTCATATCTGCCTCCTTAGCTCAGTCGGTAACGTGTCTGTCTGCTGAGCTATAGGTCCCGGATTCGATTCATGGCATGGCCGAAAAGTTTACTTTTGGTAAAATGTGGATTTCCTCTTTCACAGTGATGAATGAACGTCTGTGGGCTGGGTATTGTTCCTGTTCTGGATTTAAGTTAGTTATAAGTCTGATGCTGATGTAATCAGTCGGTTAATAAAGTGCACGTTAAGTAACTCAAATAAATAATTAAAAAAAGGGAAAAAAAAATGCTAATGAAAAATCATAAAGTTAAATAATATGAAGCTGTTCTTTGGTCTCTAGAGAGTTGAACAGTTCTGTACAAGAGAGGTTGAGAACAGTTAGATGTTAAACAATTACTCCCAAATAAAACATTTGTAGTCAACTATGCGAGCAATACATTTAACTAACTTAATGAAACAAGGGTTATATTTTACACGCGGGTAAGCAGTGGGAGTACTACCCATGTAACAGGAAACATAAGTTTCCCTTCTATAAAGTTTACTTGCCCCCCCGCTACCCCGTATTCACCCATACTTCTCACGTTTCCAGTGGAGCTATTAGGCATACTTGAACCCCCTACCACCCCGCCTTTCCCTCTTCCCCTCCCGGGCTATTTGAGTAGGGGAAGGAGGGAGGAGTCAATCCCCGCGGTGAGCCCAAATTCCTCCCACTCCATGGGTAAACTATTTAATTAACAACACTTTCAAGGTCAATCGCTGACATCTACCCGCGGTATTCCGAGTGGAAAATGAAAACGAGGCGAAGAGTACATCTCGGCTAGGTTGAGACTTGTTATGAAAGAAACCGCATCGGTGGTCTCATGGTTTTCTTGCCGGTCATGGGGAGATCAGGGTTTAAATCAAAGTAGGGTGTACTGAAGGAGGCTCTTCCTAAATAGTTTCCCCCTCCCCACCACGCAAATGAGGGTACATTTCCTTTAAAATTCTACCATTCTAAGCCTTTTCCCATCATCGTAGTTAATGTTTGCATCTATCCCGTACTGGTTGCTAAGATTTCACCTCAAGGGATCGAGATCCAGTTCGACTCCCACCCGGGTGATTTTTTCCATATTTGTTAAGTTCGGTGTGGTTTTCTCCCATATTCTCCAGGCGATAGTGAAAAGGGGGTAGCGGGGTAGGAGAGGATGTTGAAAGCTAAATATATCAAAATGGATTAAATAGCCAAGCTATTATAGTTGTTAAGTATGGTTAAGAGCAGCATCTAAATTTCATATTCTTTAAACTGAAAAATGACCCCTGGACACGGGAATCGAACCTGGGACCTTTGGCTTAGTACGACAATGCTTGTACTGATTCTCTTACCTCGAGTGAAGAATAATCATTGGCAATGGACGAGTAATGGATAGCTCAGTGGTAAGAGCATCGGCGTACTAAGCCAAGAGGTCCCGGGTTCAATTCCCGTGTCTAGGGGTCACTTTTCAATTTAAAGAATAACACATATAGCTATCAACATGGAAAATTGTATCTTGACTTGCTACGTGACGTAGCTGAGGAAGCGACATCCTTAAGTTGACTACCTCGGTAGCTGTGATAGCTCTAATTAGATGTTTCACTCAGATTAAATATTTACAAATCTTTTAATGACTAGGGCCTACATGAGTTTGGCGTTTGCTGGAATGAACAAAAAACTGTTTTCTATGACACTAAACAAAGTATTATTATATATAGCCTACTTGTAAATATAGTTTAAAAGTTGAAATTTTCCACTCTGAAAAGTACAAAAATCTACATATTTTGTTTGTTCATTAAGCTGTAAATGCACGGGGAATGAAAGGTAACTTATAAAATAGCTTAAGAATGCTATTTGTAAATCAAATTATGTAATTTAGGCCTAACAGGGGGGTCACAACACAAATTGTATGGTAATTGAATTTTCCTCCTCCCCTGTGTGTTCTCCTAGTTCCGGACATCTCCACCCAGTTACTTTATAAACTCACTTTGTTTTTGTCATTTATGAATTTCTGCTTGACCTTTCTAGCACTTTAAGGCGATTGGCCCTTTTCATTTGGTGTGGAAATGTAGAACTATGGGAACAAAGGTTTATCTTCAAGAATTTTCATTTTTTTGCCATTTTCTTTTCGGAAACGGTTTGTTTAGAAATAGAAGCATGTTGATTAAGCTATACTTTGTATATACACACCTCCTGATCAAATATAGATAAAATTGACATTTTTCAATAGAAAACTGCCGGCTTCATAACAAAAAATAAGAAAATGTAACAATTAATAAACATTGATACATTATCTTAGAAGGGTTGTTGAAAATATTAACATAAAAATTTCACTCGTTCTCGAGAAAACTGATATTTCTAAACGTATGATTTTTCCGCAAGATCTGTCCGGTAGTTAGCGTGCCATATACGGTTTCCGTGATCCATCTGTTCTTGTTGGCGCGGAAGGCTACTTTGGTCTGTTGTGAAGCTACGCCTCGTCTTTCACCCTCCCACCCACCATCCCATAAAATAGGTTTTAGACTTGCACTCGACAGGACCAAGGGCCTTAAGCTCATTCGAGCGTAGAATATTTATTGCACAGTTATTTTAACAAGTGTATAATTATAAGCTATAAATAGTGATTCAATGATTTCAAATCATTACAGTTATAAGGGCTTAAACTTGCTATTGCCATTGCTACCATTGTTAAGATAAAGTAATTAATGTATGACCCGCTTCGGTGGCCACATGGTCTAACGCGCTACTCTCGCAGTAGACTAGACTGCCGATGACGGGAAGCTTGAGGTTCCAATCTAGGTATGGTGTATTAGAGTGTTTAAAAAAATAGTTTTCCACTCTCTCTCTCCACATAAATGCGGTACATTTCCTCTAAATATAACCTTTCTAATACCTAGAACTATTAGCGTAATTAGTAGAATACCTAAGTGTATAGCCCGGTAGAAAGACTCGGAGATAAAAGTAATTAATATATGTGGCGGAAATTTAGTATAATTTGACATGTAACTTATATGAAGTGTAAGCCTACACAGTGAAATATTTATAATATTAATATTATAAATATTTAATTATATACACTCCATATGTATGTTTATATATAATAAATTTTAGCTTCACACATTAATTACTTTACCTTAACAATGGTAACTTATTCAAACTTGAAAGCATAAAATAACAAGTTTGACCCTTTATAGCTCGTGAACCGTATTGATTTAAAATCATTGAATTACTATTTATAGCATATTGCTTAATTATACAACGTATGTACCGTACGATGTATGTAACTTAACTCTTTATGAGTTATACAAACATAGGCCTAACACTTACTTGATTGCAAATATTAACTGTGCAAATATTTTTTTTATAAACTTGTGTTTTTGGATTCATATAAATCAATTTTAGATTTTCACAAATAATTATATTATCTTTGCAAGTTATTGGTTAATTTATACTTTTATTCATCAATTAAATTATGACCACATAATTCTTAATCTATGTATTATAAACTTATTACTATTTTTTTACTCTATTACCTCAATAAAATTGTTACTTATAATATTAATTTATATTAATTTTTATTTGGCTGTTTAACGTGGAACAAATTTACAAATTTTATGTTAGTTGTAGATAATATATAAGTTTTCTTTCCTTATTATTAATCTTATAAATTTACTTACCAACAAATCACTATGGATATTATTAAAAATTAATTACACACTTGTGAAAATTGTGCAATAAAACTTTTATCATCAAATTAAATTAAGGAAACGTCTCGAACGTGTTTGTTCATCAAGTCCACTCCCAAACTAGCCCGTACTTATTGTAGTGATCTCCGGTTCGCTATAGTCTTCTCCGTGATACATCCCAGTGACCGGTTGTAATTAATTGCTCTATAGAGTGTGTAGAACGTGAGATGGGGGGCAGGGGGGGCAGTGATGCGAGACGTAGGACTATTAGGCTACGTGCGGCTTTCAACGATTCCACGTCCCGCTCGCTGCAGATTTATTAACCGGGAAACCTAATTAAAATAATCAAATAGATTAGAGCTATCCTCATTATATCGATTTCACTGTAGATGTTAGTCAATATATTCTATTGTAAATTGTACAACGCCTTAGCTCAGTCGGTAGTGAGTCTGCCCAGTAAGATAAGGGTCCCGGGTACGATTCCTGGCGTGGATGAATCACTGGTGAAAAGTGGGTTTCCCCATTTCCACAGTGATGAATTAACGGCTAGGGGGCTGGATTTCGTGTCTGTTCTATATCCAAGTTAGTATAAATCGTGTGTCATATAGTAAGTCGGCTCATTATAGGGCCCCTAGACGATCAGTCAGACTGTCAGTCCTAAGATTGACAGTCAGACTGTCAGTATTCATCAGTATTTACAACGAGACCGTACATGGTCAGTCTTCATATCAGTATTTGTATCAGTCTCAGCTCCTGCATGCAGCATGCAACAACATGGATGATAAGAAAAAGGAGTGGACAGTCTGTTTGCTACTGAGACTAAAGGAAATACTGACGAGTGAGCTTGCAAGGTCAGGCATACTGTCAGTCTGTCCCACCACTTGCAAGACTGATGGACTGAGACTGATGTGATGAGAAAATTCGGATCACATCAGTATTTTAGTCAGTCCGTCCATCAGTCCATCAGTACTGCTCCTACACGATCAGTCAGACTGTCAGTATTAGTTATTACTTTATTAATAATTAAATGCACGTTAAATACCTTAGTAATAATAATAATAATAATAATAATAATAATAATAACAGTAACAATAAATATTACATATTGTACAGGTTAAAAAAGACGTACGTAATCCTAATTTGTTAGGGGTCCTGGGTTTGATTTTTGGTGTGATTGAATATTTATTATTGGTGGGGTTTGGACTGAGAGACTTGGTTCTCTCATGGTATTAAGCTAGTTTATATTATTTTCTACACCGTGTCTTACTACCCGTTCGGGCTACACGCATAGTCAGTCTATTAATTAGTTACGTTGCTATGAAAAGGATGAGAATGTTGAATATATAAGTAAATGTACCTGGATTCGCGCGGATGAAGAGTAATAGGCCGTTCAGAGGAAACTGGTCCGCGTGGACCCAGCTAGGATTTAAATTCTGTTCTCCCAGTTACCGAAAAATCAGGTTAAATTAACTCCATTTTTAGACCGCATGCTCACCGGCGTGGGTAGACCTAGCTTATAGGCCGTGTGATGATCTAATAATTTGGTTCAGAAGGTGTACGTTGTATTACATGTATACATATATGTGTGTGTTAATTAGACCAAATTAAACATGTTTATTCTGTATAAAAACCTTGTGTCGTAGCCTCTCTCTCTCACACACACACACACATATACATATATATATATATATATATATATATATATATATATAAACTTCATAGTGTCATCCCGCAGGCGAGCTATACTGACCGAACGGCCACCACATGTTGACAAAGATAGTGCCAACATTTGCGGATATAGGGTGTCATATGATCAGCACAATGAACCCTTCGGCCACTAATCTCAGCTTTCTAGACAGGAGACGCTAATTCTTTATTCAAGTAGCTGCTCAATTGTCCTCACGAGGCTGAGTTGACCTTGTTCCAGAACCCACTGCTTATAAAAATTATATTGAAAGTGCCAGGGGATTGAACCCCGGATCTCTGAGCCTAAATATATAAAGTAATCTAAATAGGTTCCCAGGAACTCATAGTAAAATATCTGTGGGAATAATTGAATAATATATAATAATTTAAATGTTTAACAAATAAACTTCTTCGGTCAACTCTTTCAAACAAACTCAATTTAAATTATCGTATATATTATTCAATTATTTCCAAAGATAGTTTATTATGAAATCTTTTCGATGATCCTGTGTAATAGAGGTTCAGAATTCAGCTATTCCCGCATTCAACCTAAACTGCTTGTTATTCGTATACTGAGAGATTGGTTGACTCGCGAGACTAGACTATAAATACCGACCTTATGAGAGGAACAAACAATTAGCGAACTAAATAAAACCGCACGTAGAAACATACTAAAGAAAAATGTACCACCTTAGCAAAAATAAACTAATATCAAAAGGTGGTAGACAGAATAATGTGATAATAAATTCTTAAAAAACTAGCTCAGTTCTGGCCTCTGTAAATTAACAATTCAACTCGTACTTTGAACCAAAGTTTAACCGGTCGAATAAAAAAAAAACTCTTTATTTTGTTCACAAGATCAAGTTCGTTTTATTTATAGAAAACAAACACCTCCTACTTTTATCTCATTAATTACGCAAAAAGCTGGGGAAGGGAAAGCAGTTTTGCCGCCAAATAATTAAATCTTTCATTGAGTGGGCGCTACAAAAAAAATGCTTCATCTTTTATCTATTATGTTCTCTCCTTGTTTATTATTATTATTATTATTATTATTATTATTATTATTGTATTATTGCGTATACTGTAGTTAAAGTAAATAAGGCTTTTATGCCTGTTTTCATCTTACGTAACTATGTCTCTCTCTCTCTTTTACCTGTCATATTCTAAACGCTTTTCTTTCAATTATCCGGTACGCACCGGAAAGCAAACAAACGTAGAAGCCAGTCTTATTTTTTCTGGTTTGCCAAGGAAGTTGATTTCGAATTCTGGCTGAGGGTAGGCCTACTGAGGTAGTTTTTACCAAACGATTTCCTAATCTTTCTCTGTGCAAATGCTGGTGCTCTATCTTTAAAATTCTACCTTTTTTAGCCCTATCTTTTTGGAGTAAATTATATAAATAGCCATGTGTGACGTGTAGTAAGACGCGGCGCACATACATTTTAATTTTAATTTATTGGAGGTATTTAACGTGCACTTTCCGAACCGACTGATTACATCATTAGGCCTACACGAGAATTTCTATGAACGAGGGTGTAAGAGCCTAAACATTTTGCTGGGAAAGGTATTTTCACATATTTTCCAGGCTTATTTTACTTGCCACAATCGACAGAGGACCAACGGCTTCACTTCCCCTCCGAAGGAAATTGTGCTACGGATTTTTATCGCTCAAGAAAAATCCGTCAATTACAGCTGGATTTGAACCCACGAACATCGGGTCCTGAGGCAAGCACTTTACTCCAAGACCACGAGGTCGACTGATGTACTTAAAAATCCATCAACCTTTTCCTATTTATTATAAACTGCTTCTCAACTAACTTTTTTTTTAAATAGAATTTATTGTATTTTATTTTTAGCACTACATCTTACTATCCGTTCTGGTTGGACGCATATGAAATAATTACTCTAGTGTACTAGGGATAAGGAAGGTGGAATTAGGAGGAAGTGTACTCGCAATTGCATGAAAGGAGGGAGTGTGGGAAGCCATTTAGGAAAAAAATACCTTCAGTACGCCTCATCGGAATTCGAAACGAAATAACCCCTTCATTGATCATCGGCAATCCAATAAATTTCAAAGGTGATGCTCTTAAGCCATTCGAACCCTGATGTGGGATTTATTCGAATATTAATCTTTTTTCTGTTTCCTGTTTAGTTATTTTTGTTCTTTTGTTGTTGTTGTTGTTGTTGTTGGCTAACCAACTGTTTCATCCGTGTGTGTGTTGGATATTTGTCTGTAACCTGTTTTTTTTTACTCAGAAACAAACAAATACAATTCTAATGTGTTTTATGCTATGCACTGTACTTTGCATTATCTTCCACCCCGTTCTTGTATCTCATCATCCCCCTCTCATTCTACCTTTCGTGTCTTTGTCTTTGTTCGCGTGTGTGTTTGTTATTTCCCGAACAAGGCAGCGCTCTCTTCCCTCTGTCGCCCTTTGATCGAATGTAGCAGGCGGGGGTCATAGTCTCTTTAGCTTTGGCTTTGATGCCGCATCTTTTACGATCGCGAAGGATCCTCTTAAAAGGGTATAAGTGTGTTTGTATTAATGAAACATTATTATAGCTTTTATTTTATTAGGGTTACATCAGTCAGGGACTCATAAAAAAAAATACTTTTTCATACTTTTCAACTCCGCACCCTAATTAGTCAATGCTTGGTTAATTAGGAGATTAAAATTATTTTGAACAAACAAAATAGAAGTTCTTAATTAAATATAAAGTTAAAAGAAAACACTGATCCTTGGTGAGTTCAGTAATTTAATAGAGAATATTTATTTTCTTTCATGAAAATATCTAAGGGCCGTATTTATAGTCTAGTCAAACCACCTCGGTGGCGTAGTTAGCTAACGTGCTAGTTTCGTGTTGAGCTATTCTGCTGAGGATAGGGAGATCAAGGTTCGAATCTCGCTCGGATGAACTGGGGTGGTTTTCCCTAAATGGTTTTCCACTCTCCCTCCACGCAAATGTGGGTTCACTTAATCTATATTCAACCTTCCCAATCCATTAGTGTAATTAGTAACTAAGCGTATAACCCGAACGGTTAGTAAGACGCGGTGCTAAGTATTATAATCTAGTCTCGGGAGTCAACCTATCTCCAAGTATATGAGTAGCAAGCAGTTCTAGGGGCCGTATTTATAGTCGTCTTGGGAGTCAAATATCCTATTTGTTGTATTATATATATTAGGCTATTTATTATATGTAATATATAATATATAATACATATTTTATATGTAATATATGAGATATATTCAATAGACCCCAGTTTATATAATTACTATATAATATATACGTATAATATATAGATATAATATATAATATATAGTCATATATAATATATATTAGATATAGACTATATAGAATATATATTATACATAATATGTAAAATATATATACCATAAAATGTATATAATATATATTATTTATATAAATATAATAAATATATAATATTTATATACATATATAAATACTAAATATTTATATACATATATAAATATTATATATTTATATACATATATACATATATAAATATTATATATTTATATACATGTATACATATATAAATATTATATATTTATATACATATATAAATATATAAATATTATATATTTATATACATATATATGACTGTCTGGTATATAAATGGTAATTTATCACTATAGTTTTCCCATTCACCTTTCACACTGATGTGGGTGCATTTGGTAAAAATTATTCTCCTAGTTCTATCTCTTAAAATTGAAGAAATTGATTTCCCACAACTGATCAGCATGTTGATAAGGCTATATAAACGAGGATGTTTTTGGGTCTTAGGGAAAATATCCTTTAACTGCTGTGTTTATTCTATAAATTACAGGTCTAAGGCTTTAAAATACTAAAACAATCCTCACTTATCTTAAAATTATTCATCTTATTTCTACTTTATTAGAACAAATGTATATGGATAACCCAGTTGGTCAGTAGCGGTGGGCATAAAAAGCCATCTAACTTTGTTCTATTTTTTTTAAATTGATTCTCGTAGGAAAAGAATAAAGTCAGGAAATGCATGCTATTACTCTTTCAGTAAGCTGTTGACATCTCACCTGCTGTCAAGGAATGTAAAGCTAAGAATGGTCTTTTATCTTACATGAATATAAATTTAAGGTGTTTGAAAACAAGGTGCCTAGGAAGATATTTGGTCATAAAAATGTCTGAAGATAATGGGTGGTGGAGGAGGCTGCATAAATATGAATTATATATCCTGTACTCATCGCAAGACATTGTTATGATGATCAAATCCTACAGATTACGGTGGGTGTGAATGGGAGCTAATAAAACCGCGTTCAAGTTACTGACTGGCCAACCTAATGGGAAGAGACCATTGGGAAGACTTAGACGGATATGGGAAGAAAATATTATTATGAACCTGAAAGAGATAGCGTATAACGAGATGGACTGTATAGAACTAGCTCCTAGCTCTAGATAGGGATAGGGTGAAATGAGGTGGACTGTATATAATTGGTTCAAGATAAGGATAGGGTGTAATTAGGTGGACTGGATAGAAGTAGCTCAAGATAGGGATAGGGTGTAATGAGGTGGACTATATTGAACTAGCTCAAAATAGGGATAGGGTGTAATGAGGTGGACTGGATAGAACTAGCTCAAGATAGGGATAGGGTGTAATGAGGTGGAGTGGATAGAAGTAGCTCAAGATAGGGATAGGGTGAAATGAGGTGGACTGTATAGAATTGGTTCAAGATAAGGATAGGGTGTAATGAGGTGGACTGGATAGAAGTAGCTCAAGATAGGGATAGGGTGTAATGAGGTGGACTGTATTGAACTAGCTCAAGATAGGGATAGGGTGTAATGAGGTGGACTGGATAGAACTAGCTCAAGATAGGGATAGGGTGTAATGAGGTGGACTGGATAGAAGTAGCTAAATATAGGGATAAGGTGTAATGAGGTAGAGTGGATAGAAGTAGCTCAAGATAGGGATAGGGTGTAATAAGGTGGACTGTATTGAACTAGCTCAAGATAGGAATAGCGTGTAATGAGGTGGACTGGATAAAAGTAGCTCAAGATAGGTTTAGGTGGAGTACTTTTGTAAGTGCGGCAATAAACTTTATATTTATAAATGCCATAGAGTAAGTAAGTTGGTTCTTACTCTGATACAATTACTCAATTAAAATATGACCTTTTTTTGTTTAAAGGAGACTACAGGCCTATTTATATTCTCAACAATTTACTTTTATCTTAGAACTGTGACATCTCGCACCTTAGAACTGAGATTATTTTACGTTTTTATGATTTATTTAAATTTATATAATTTAAATGTAAGTTTTTAAATCCTATAGGAACATGTTGACACTTTTCACCTAAGTGAACCCCATTTTAAAACAACAAACCACTTTTTGAATAACGTGAGAATTACGGGCTTTTTAAACGTGGCTAAGCGACATGGTAGGCGGGCGGGCGGCCCTCTTAAGTCTTAACGTCACAGGGGGACGGAAATTAATTTCGCCGGCAAATTTCTTGCTTGAATTATTGATGGCGTCGAAGATGGTCCTGGTGAGCTAAGACTTTTAGTGATGGGGGGATGAATCGCAGAAAGGGATGAACTTTTGAGAGTAGGGCGATAATTTATTTGTAACAGGGATGTTTAAATCATTTATATAAACGTTAAAAAAAGCTTTGTGTAGGCCTATTTTGATTGCCATAGGAATAATTTTATCTGATTTTTCCAAAAATTAATAAATCTACTTTCCTCTATTTGTAACTTCATATTGTGTATCCTGAAGTTGTCACTTTTGACAAGTGCTGTAAGTGATTGACAAGTGTAAGATTAATAGACTGACCTCTTGTGGTCTTTGGTTAATCTATATTTAAATTTCTAACAATTTAAGATTCCTGATGTAGCAATCTGACATCGCGCTAAACTCTGAAATGAAAAAGGTAAAAGAGATAGTACCTATAGTAATAATAATTGTAATATTTTATACATCTCATTTTTCATTTTCCTTTATTAAAGTGATAGCCAACAGTCAATACCTGCACTGATAAATACAGAACAACACATGGCTTACACAATAAGAATTACTTTATCTTTGTGTGATGAAAATAATAATAATAATAATAATAATAATAATAATAATAATAATACGTGAAGTGATACTAGTGTGAAAGATAAACTAATGAAACAGTATTTGGAAGGTTGGTGTTACGCGAATGCACCAGCACTCATATGTAAGAATAATTACGTATCATATTGTTGTGATAATCCCTCCCCCTCCCATATGCTTTCTGGTTTAGACTAAAACCATCTTAATTAAGTATTCATAAAATGGTTTATTACTTCAAAAACTACTTGAATTTTGCAAAGAGGCAAAACCATTTCACAAGATATTAAAGTTTTTAGTGAACTAGTGACACTAATGTTAGATGCCATTTTATTACACTCTAAGTTATTTGATTGGATACAAATTTCTTTTTTTAGCAACACGTATTACTACCCGTTTGGTATACGCATATGTTCTAATTACGCTAATGTGTTAGGGATGAGGAAGATTTAATTTAGAGTAAGTGTACCCACATTTACGTGCATTTGCACTTGAGAATGTAAATACATTTAGGGGGAAAAAGATTCTCAGTACACTCGACCGGGATTTGAAACCCAATCTCCCCGTCATCAGTAGTCCAGACAATTGCGCAAGTGACGTCTTAAAAATGGTTTTATTTGGATGTTTTAAGAGTTTTATTGACACATTACAAAATACACAAAACGTCTTTGAGGCGCTCCCCAATTCACAAATAGATGACGAATAATGTTTAAGTGGTTAAACTTTATCAGCAATGAACACAATTCTTTAAAATAATCTTTGCTATAGATGTACACGGTATTTATATTCTTTTTATATTCTCAAAATTAGGACATTAATTCAATTTTACAGGGTTTACAAAAATAAATTTACATAAAATGTAAATGTGTAGAATTAGAAGAGTATTTTCGTGGTATTTCTTATTTGATCCATTGCACGTTTGCCTAGGGAGGGTGGGATTGAAAGTTGCTACTAAGCATGGAGAGATATTAAAGTATACTATAGTAGGATTTTGGTAGGAAAGGCTTTTTAGAAAATTAACAAAATTTTACTTTTTTTTTTGCACTGTATCTTATCACCCGTTCGGGTTATACGCTTATGTACTAATTACGCTAGTGGTTTTATGGATTAGAAAGGCTATATTTAGAGGAAGTGTACTAGCATTTGCGAGGAGGGAGAGTGTTAAACCATTTTGGAATAACCACCCTCAGTACAG
The DNA here is from genome assembly GCA_902155825.1 of Timema genevievae. Lineage (NCBI taxonomy): Eukaryota > Metazoa > Arthropoda > Insecta > Phasmatodea > Timematidae > Timema > Timema genevievae. The sequence goes on from CABFWO010001409.1 coordinate 18,842, forward strand.
CTGATCGAGATTCGAACCTCGGCCTCCCCGTCACCGGTAGTCTAGTCTAAAGTGAGAGTAGCGTCCTAGATCATGCGGCCACCGAAGCAGGTTTTTACTTTATTATTTATATTACTTCATATATATATATATTTATATTACTTCATATATATATTTATATTACTTCATATATATATATGAAGTAATATAAATAATAAAGTAAAAACCTGCTTCGGTGGCCGCATGATCTAGGACGCTACTCTCACTTTTTATATATATATATATATATAGAGAGAGAGAGTGTACCGTAACATATGGGACCCAATCCAGTGGTGGACAGGAGAGACAAAAACAATGAAACAAGTGCATAAAAACATGTGCCTCATTTGACCTTGTTTCCTAAATAAAAGTCATGTAATTCCACTAAACTGTTTGTATACCATACTCGATACCTCTCAACCTGTCGACTAGGAATTGTAAATGGGTTATTAATATTACTATCGCATATTACTACCCGTTCAGGTTGTACGCACTTACGCTAATGTGTAATGGTAGGGTGATTGTTAGATGAAATGGAGGACTTCCAGTTTAACGTGGAATCCGAACCACCGTGAAGGCCTGGCATACCACACATTCACAAGTTGTGATTAATACACGTCTTGTCAGAAGTGAAGGAAGGGTTTGGCAATCAGATAAATCTGTGCCGGGAAGGAAACACCTAGTATTTTTTTGAAAGAGTGCGGCATTCTACGACTCGACGACTGCAGGCTTGCATTCAGACCGAAGAAGGTAATTTTGAGCACATCAAATAATGCTAAACAGCTCCACATTACTGGAGTACAAACATGACAATAGCTCGAAAACTGCCAGTGTCTTATAATGAACACAACGTATTTTTCTTAAGGATTAATTATGACTTAAACAAGATGATAGAGATAAGGAGGATTGTTTTAAGAGGTAATGTACATCCGTTTGTCTGAAGAAAGTTAGATAACCTCTTAATTGAGACAAATCTTATTCATTACATACTTTCTCTAAGGATAGAGCAAATATGAAGCATTTATGGAAATGAATTCTTTTGTAAACTTCCAATCGTAAAAAAATCCAGGTCATTGAATCACATAGAAAGGGCATGGATGTATTCGTAAATACTTTGATTATGATATGGAAGTGTTAATATTCCTGGTCTTCTGCAGACCGGGAAATTCCAACGTTAATGACACTTTTGCATTCAACCACTAAGCGCTGTATTTAATAAGTGAGTGCGAGAAGGGAACGGAATCGTTATTAAGGTGAGAGTGTAGGGGACCTGAGGAAAATGGCAGTGGCTGTGCAGTTTTCATAGAAAAAATTTTTGACCAAAAAAAATGGAACATTGCTATATTATAAACATATATATTAATTTCTTCACATGGTGATATCAACAGTTATGGCATATTTGTCATGAACATAGCGGTATTAGACGAGGAACTATTTAAATGAAGAACAAAAGTTGTCATTAAATTCTAGGACACCGTTGACAAATATTCAACAATCATTGGGCTCACCATGTGAAGAAAATTAAACTTTATATTTCTTTTGGAGAATTATTTGATTTATTTTGACCAAAAAATATGTTGTAAAAACTACAAAAAACACTGTCTTTTTCTTTTGTTCCCTACACGCCCACCTAAATGATTTGTTGATAACTCAATTATTAAACGTTTCTGATGTTAACGTCAGAAAAATAAATTAAAGTGAAGCGTATAATTTTAAACTTGAGATGTCTCCATTGCAGTCATTTCATTTTTTAAATAGGTGGAAAAATTTTACATGGGAAATTAAAGGATCATTTTCTATCGCAGTAAGTCATAAACCTTAATAAACAACTTATAACATTTTTTCACTGATCCCACAATTTCACAACTTTATTTATTATATAAAACTTTATAACACCCTCATAGCGTTATCACAAAGCTGACAGCCAGCCAGCCAGCCAGCACACACACAAACAAACACACACACACACACACACACACACACACACACTGCAGTTTGAACAGTAAATTTGCCGTCTCATTGCGGGCATCGCACGGCGACACTCATTTGTTTCTATGTCACCCTACAATATCACACGCTCTACACATTATATGCCATCCTTATATTCTGTCACACATGTGTCAGCTTGTCCACACACATTGTTTAACTCCCCTCACAATCCTTCCATTCCTCCCCGCATGTTTTAATATGCTATTATGTGCCCGGAGAACCATTCAAATGAATGGAATCAATTCGCATTTGATTCCCTCTTTTCGATAGTGGTGAAAATGGGGGGGNTCCCGTTATAACACAGTGTTTAATTTTTTTCCGTTGGTGTTCACCAAAGGTTTCTTTTATACACCTTTTGGGGAAAATGGGGGGGGGGGGGTTTATGAGTTGGTTTTAGAGCCATATTGATTTTGAAGCTCCAAACCATGTCGTTAAAATGTCACGTTTTAACTATAGGTCTTTTATAAAGCGTGGTGAGGCGGCATTTTGGAGCTTGATAAATTGAATTACAGTTTGTTGACGTTCGGGCATTGAGTTAAGTAACTGATAAATAGATGTATTGATTTTTGGAGGTTTATTAATAAAGCGCTAAGAATAGTGTCTGACACATTTTAAACTTTATTAGCAAAACATAGAGGGCCTACAAGTCATTACAAAATTGGTTTTTTACAAAAAAAAGGAGGCTACATTAATATACTCCCTATTTTTTTTAGCACTGAGTTCTTGTTCAGGTTATACGCATATGTGAATTAAGTTAGTGAGTTGGGTATAAGTAAGGTTGCATCTAGAGGAGGTGTACCCACATTTGCGTGAAGAGAGAGTGGAAAAACCCTCTCCTGGTCTTCGGCAGTCTAGTCTATTGTGAAAGTAGCGTCTCAGACCATGTGGTCACCGAGGTGAGTCATATTCTAATTGAACAGTGATACCACTCTGGGCTGTGGCCACACGACACAACTAATTTGCTACCACAGTTCATCAGTGTGTCGCGGCACACCCTTTGAGCAACACTGAACTAGTAAATTTAAAATTATGGTTTTTTTCAGGGGACCAAAACATTAAGCTGTGACTTAGCGCGTGATTAGTCCAATCTACCACTAAGTTATCATGTCACGTCTCTTATCTATATTCTATTATCTATATTAAAAAGCTATTTCCTACCAAAATAATACTGTATTTTTCCCATGATCACAATACTGCACAGTGCATTACAAGTTACGAAAAGTTCAACTAAAAAAAAATTCAAATCATCCACGATTTTTAACACTGTTTTAATACAAAATTGACGGGACCGGGCAAAAAATTTAAGTTAAAGACGATTTTAAACTACAGAAGCTCGAATTAGTCAGGTTCCACTGTACAAGTTTAAATGTATACAACAAATGGTAACTGCAACTTTGGTAAATGTCCTTTATTCAGATTTGAAAGAATTGTTAATCCTAATGGTTGATGTTATTTTATGGTGTGAAAAACAAATAAATATTATAAAATTGACTCACAAAGTTTGAGATAAATGGTGGAGTTCAAGGGTCCCAAGATTTGAAAAACTTTGCCTTAAGCTACCAGTGCAGCCACGTGTAACAAACAAACACCTCCGAATCTTTGACTCTGACGCTCACAAAAAATAAACAGCGTCGTCTTCTTAAGGTCCTTGGCCCTGTCGAGTGCAAATCTAAAACCTATTTTGTGGGATAGTCAGCGGGAGGGTGAAAGGCATGGCGTAGCTTCACAATCGACCAAAGTATCCTTCCGCGCCAACAAAAACAGATGGATCAAGGAAACCGTAGATGGCGCTAGCTACCGGACAGGTCTTGCGGAAAAATCATACGTTTGGAAATATCAGTTTTCTCAGGAACGAGTGAAATGTTTAAGTTAATATTCTCAACACCCCTTCTAAGATAATGTACCGATGTTTATTAATTGTTACATTTTCTTATTTTTTGTTATGAAGCCGGCAGTTTTCTATTGAAAAATGTCAATTTTATCGATATTTGATCATTGTTAAAATTAAAGAGGAGGTGTGTATATAAAAAGTATAGCTTAATCAACATGTTTCTATTCTTGAACAAACTGTTTCCGAAAAGAAAATTGCAAAATAATAAAAATTATTGAAGCTAGCCGTTTGTTCCCATGGCTCTGCATTTCTACACCAAATGAAAAGGGACAATCGCTATAAAGTGGAAAGTGATTTGCGGTGTGCTCTGACAAACACCAAACCCAATATTCAAGAACTGATAAAAACAAAACTCTGCCAACTATTACACTAATTTTAAATAATTTTTCTCCACCATTGTCCTGCCAGTTTTGATATTTATATTAAATAAAGAACTGAATAGACAGCATATTTTTTTATAAATATCTAAAATATAATAGCGTGAGTGGGGCGTGGGAGTTTGATTATCTACCAAGTGGGGAGTTAGCTGAAAAAGGCTGGGAACCACTGCTATGAAGGGACACCACAAAATAATGTTTGCATTATTTTAAAAAAGGTTATAACATAGACAAGTTGTTTTCCTTTTTTGTAAGCCAGCAATACATCAATATGCTAATATAAGCAAAGAATAATTTAATAACGAGATTTCAAGGTGATTTATTTTTTGTCTTGTTTAAATTTTAATAAATGATTGAAAGCGTGAGTTGAATCCCAAAACTAATTGTAATTTGAAAAATAAACAAGAAAATAAGCTCGTACCTGTATTTTCTATTGACTACTCATGCTTATGGTTACGCTGTTAAAAGTACCAGGTTCACAATTCTTTAAATGACTTATGATAGAGTGTTTTTTTTTTCTAAATGGTTTCTTACTCTTCCTCCACGAAAATGATAGTACATTTTCTCAAAACTTTTATCTTACTAGTCGCAACCCATTAGATTTGTTATATTCAGATGAGTCTATTTTTATCACTAAATTTTACTACCTGTAGGTGACCTGGTGGTCTAGGAGTAGGGTTTCAGACTTCTGTGCTGTGGATCAGGGGTTCAATCCTCGGTCCCGGCATAGAATTTATCTGATTGTCAAACCCTTCCTTCTCCTCTGAAAAGACGTGTATTAATCACAACTTGTGAATGTGTGGAATGCCAGGCCTCCACCGTGGTTCGGATCCCACGCCAAACTGTAGGTCCTCCATTTCATCTCACAATCACCCTACCACTACATACTAACCAAAGTCCGTGTAACCCGAACAGGTAGTAAGATGCGGTGCTAATACTAATAATAATAATAATAATAATAATAATAATAATAATAATAATAATAATAATAATAATAATAATAATAATACCTATTCAGGTAACTCGTATACATGATTATTACTCTAATGGAGTAGTTAGGAAACGTTTTAGAAGTAATCTACTCGCATTCGCGTGGTACGGGAGTGAGAAACAATTTAGAGGGAAAAACCTCAGTAGGCCCGACCGGGATTTGAACTCCGATCTCCCTGTCATCCACAGGCCAGTCTAACACTAGAATGACGCCTTAGACCATTCGGCCATTTAAGTGGGTCCATTGCAACAATAAAGACCCTCACCACTGCCGTCTCCCTGTATAGGTTTTACACCCCTAGCATTTATATCAGTGGACACGTGAAGTAAATGTCTGGCTCATCTAGTCTAGTTGATCCATGATGAAGAGGTCAATGTTCCAATATTTACCGGCTATTTTTGTTTGTTTTCCCACAATTATTCCACGCAAATGCTCTTTTATTTCTTCACTACGCATGAAATGATACAAACTTATTTTTGTTTACTTTAGGTAGTGCACTTTCCGAACCGACTGATTATATCAGCACACGAGAATTTCTATGAGCGAGAGTGAAAGGGAGTACCGATTTTGTCGGGAAAAGTATTTTCCCATACCTTACAGGTTTCTTTTACACGCCACAATCGACATGGACTTGACGGTTTTACTTCCACTCCGAAGAAAGTTGTGATACGGATTTTTATCGCTCAAGAAAAAGCCTTCGTCCTCGCCTGGGTTTGAACCCACATATATCGTGTCCTAAGGCAAGAACTTTACCCCCACGACCACCGAGGTTGAAAATAAAAGCTTTTCAAAGCTGATCGCTATAACACATGTTTTTATTTTCTAAGTGTGCCTTCTTAATGAGACCTTACTGTACAGTAGGAAGTAGGAGACAGCTGTGGTAATAACACATCATAATACAAGTGTGCGAACACCAATAATCTGTGAACACACAGTGTTGATCTAGCTAAGTGACAAGGGAAGCTCTTCAGAGCTGGTGTAAAGCTTGTCTAATTAGCAGTGATATATCAATGGGCTTCCCTTTATGAAAAATAAATATACTCTATATATACACACACATATACAGATGTATAAGCCTACATCCACGTCGTAAAGAAAAAAACATCAAAGGGAATTCATTCATTGACGGTTTCATAAGGCCCACCAACGTTGCCACATTTAACTTTCATCCTCTTTTTATTCTTTTCTTTTTTTTTCCACCCTGCCCTCTTATCTGATTCTACCATAAGATTTTCTCATTAAATAATTTAATATTTTTCTTTGGCTGAGAAGGTTCTTTGGTGTTGTTGTTGGGATAGTTGACTACACAAGAAGAATGTGATTCATTGCAGACCTTAAGTCACATCGCGGTTGTCGTAGTCTTACCACCCGGACGAGATTTAATATATGTCAATTACATGTCATTTTGTGGTGTCATTTTTGTAAAATAAGGGACATTAAAAACAAAGTACTCTGACCGCCTTTATGGTCTAGTGGTCAGAGTTCATGGCTACTGATCCAAAGGTCCGGGTTTGATCCCTGGTGCTTCCAAATTTTTCTGTGAAGCAGTGGGTCTGTAATGGAGTCAACTCAACCTTGAGAGGGCACATGAGGAGATACGTGAAAGAAAAAGTAGGGAATTCGTATAGAAAACTGTGATTAATGGTGGGAGGGCTTTTTGTTCTGACAAAATGATACTATATATCGACAAAAGTTGGCATTGTCTTTACCAGTAGATGGCGGCCGCTTGGTCGGCATGGCTCGATCCCGGGTTCACGTCTTGTAGCTATGATAAAAATAAAAGTGTTTTATTTTTATTTGAATAGTTTTATGAAAAACAACAACAAATAGTCGATTATGGATTTAAAATATTAATCAATACCCTTCATTGTTGTTGTTTTATGTTTCACGCCTTAATACCCATCCGAGCTATCCGCGTTTAATGCATGAGGGAGGTAGATATAAAGAAGGTAGGATGTAAAGGAAATGAACATGTATTTTGGGGGAGGGGGAGTGGAAAACTATTTAAGATACCCCATCCTCATTATACCCAGTCGGTATTCAAATCCTAGCTTCTAAATCACCGGAAAAAAACCGATAATAATAGAACCTTGACGTTTAGTCCGTAACCTTCTGGGTCTCTAATATCACCTGGCTGTGGTGAGAGTAATCTTTTCTGAATGGTTTTACACTCTCCTTACACGCAAATTTGAGTACATTTCCTATCAATATCCTCCCGTACGTATGCTAATAGTGTAAATACCCGAATATCCTAGACTGGTAAAAAAACACGAAGTGGCTTAAATGAAATACAATAAGATACTTTATTTCAAACAGTATTTTTAATTTTACATGACACAAAATGTGAGCTACAGTAATTTAACGTGTTTAAATACTTCTTATCCTTAAGGATCTTACTAGCTCGACCTTACAATAGGAGTAAACAGAGTCACGATCCGTAATAAATTGGATCAACTTTAATTTTCTAAGAATTGCCGTGACAAAGAGATAATTCACTGTTAGAAAAAAAATAACTTTGAAATAAAAACACAAATGTTAGAAAAGAACTCTTCCAATATTTTCTACACGTATTGTATTTTGATTAAACTACCAATAAAAGTAATTTCTGGATATCTAATGGATAAAGTTTACCGTTATTTTATCTTAAGAAACAAATTGAAAAATACCATTAAAAAAACTTTTGTTGTGAATAATAAATAATTTTCTAAGACGGTAAAATTTTAACCAATCAGATTGGACAAAGTATGATACTTGTAATTGGTTTATATACGATATCATGTGATCTAGGAATAAAGTGTGTGTGATAGAAATTGTTTAGAGACGAAAGTATATTAAGGTGAGGTGTGAACACGAGCTAAATTCTGGCACTTTATTTGGCCAAAAACTGTTTTGGCCAACATAAATTTAATATTACCTAAGTAGGTATGCTTATTTTAATTTTCTACTTTATCTTGAAAGTTCTTGAATATTTGTCATAGGCTTCGTGGCATTTGAACAGAAACTTTATAACTTAAATAAGAATAAAAATGGCGAAACTAAATAGCTATTTAAATTAATATGTGTAGACAATTAAAATAAACGTATCTACTGAGGAAATATTTTATTTATTTGCCCAAATATTTTTTTAAATAAAAAATTGTAAAAAATATGCACCTTAAATAGTGTTTTCTTCCACCTCTCTTTAAGAAAATAAAAGTGTTTAGTTAAGGTGAGGTGGAAGGGGACGCGAGAAAAGGACAGTGATTTGGCAGTTTTTATAGCAAAACGTTTCTTTGTACAAAATAAACCAAATATTTATCCAGTATAAACACAGAGTTTAATTTTCTTCATATGGTGATCACAACAGTTGTTGAATATCTTTCAAGAGTATCATGGAGTTTAATTTAATTTAATTTAACTTTCTCTCTTCATTCAAAAATTTTTTCTCATCTTATGTCGCTATGCTCATGACGGATATTCAACAACTGTTGATATCACCATGTGTAGAAAACTAAACTCTATGTTTCTACTGGAGAAATATTTTTTTGATTTTGGCCAAAAACGTTTTGCTATAAAAACTGCAAAAATACTGACCTTTTCTCGCGTACCATATACATCCTAACCTTAAAACTATCTCTCTCTCTCTCTCTCTCTTAGGCATTGCGGAATTTGAGAGCTCATGGAAGCTAGAATGTAAGCCCACCGCTCAATCCTATCCTGAAACACCTTCATCCAATCTTGGATCTTACAGAAAGAGCTCTCTGAATTTTGAAATATATTTTTATGTTTGTTATAATCTTATTTTTAGTTTAGTTTGCCTTGTTCATACACCAATGTGATTTTTTTTGGTAAGAATATTTATTGGTATGTGATTTTGACATAGGTAATTAAAATTTCCATATTTTGATTATTTTCTACACGCTTCGTTGCCCGCATGTTCTAAGGTGTCACGATCGCAATAGACTTGAATGATGTAGACGGGGATATTACGGTTCGATCTCAGTTGGGTGTAATTAGGGTGGTTTTTCTTAGATGGTTTTACACTCTCCATCTACGCAAATTCTGGTACACTTCCTATAAAGTCAACCTACCTAATCCATAACACATTAGTGTAATTATTACACAGGCGCATAACCTAAAGGGGTAGTAAGATGCGGTGCTAAATGAATATATATTTTCTACAACAAATTTATATATCAATTATTAATAAAACAATTTCTTTTTTATACTTTTACACTGATATTTATGTTTGTATGGACACATTTCTTAATTTCTAGGTCTGTACATTTTTAGGATAAGTATTTGAATTTTTTTTAATTGAAGGAACTAATTAGATGTTAAATGTTTTGTTTGTTTTCCTTGCACCATACATCCAAATTATTTTTGTTTTTTTCTCTCTGTTTGATCGTAGGAAGAAGTAAGTACCGCCATCTTGGGAACCGTGGGTGAACACAACAGTCGCTTCAGACAGAGTGAGATCTGAACATACTTAACATGAAACCGCACTAGGAAGGTGAAACAATTTAAGGTAGATGTTTACTTATTAGCACTAAGAGAGAAATATTATTTATTAAACCTCAATTTTCACTGTTTTTAAACTTTAAGTGCTGATTTGTAAACCTCAACATTAGGTGGTCTCACTTTATAATTGTGGTTTCATTATTTTTTTTATCTTCACTTCTTAAATTGTAAATAAGTTACTTTTTTACATAAATAAATCATTCTATTTATATAAACTCTTTCATAATGTTAATTTTTTTCTTTTAAATTTAGGTTTAGTAGAGTATAAATTACATAAAATGTACATATATTTTATTAAAATATAATACTGTGATGCTTTTATAGGCCCGGGTATTATACTCTATCAATTTTACAATTTTTATCAACAACAAGAATTAGTTTTATATTTATTACTAAAGGTTAAAAGAATATTAATGTTTATTTATTAATTATCTGACTACCTGAAACTCATTTCGGACGTTCATATGTCCAGCAATATTAATGTTTATTTAATAGTTATCTGACTACTTGAAACTCATTTCGGACCTTCATGTGTCCAGCAATATTAATGTTTATTTATTAGTTATCTGACTACTTGAAACTCATTTCGGACCTTCATGTGTCCAGCAATATTAATGTTTATTTATTAGTCATCTGACTACTTGAAACTCATTTCGGACGTTCATATGTCCAGTAATATTAATGTTTATTTATTAGTTATCTGACTACTTGAAACTCATTTCGGACCTTCATGTGTCCAGCAATATTAATGTTTATTTATTAATTAACTGACTACTTGAAACTCATTTCGGACGTTCATATGTCCAGTAATACTTAGGGAGTTTTCTTGTCAGGTCTATTTTGAAACATGGTTTAAAACCAAAAGGAAGAAAAATGATACCAACGAGGTACTTTTTATCGAAAAATAAACATTAAAAGTAGGATTAGTATAGGAAACCCTTTATATTAAATTTTAAAATATACTATATCGACTTTCGTGTGTTCATACGCCAAGCCACGCACTATTCAGAGTTCAATTTTGAGAAACTGTCTCAGTTTTGACATCTGTAATACATAGTATCATACTTTCAATGTTAGCTAGGTACTAAATATAATTATTTTTATATGTATGTACTCTAAAATGATCATTTATAGCGTTCTCACTAGAGTAGTAAACTATTTTAGATATTGGCCTACTTTACTAGAGATAATACAATCTATAGTAGGATTTTGGGAGAACATTTTTTTGCTGCAAGTAATGATAAAATTTTGCTACATTATTTGTGTTTTTTTTATAGGTATTTATAATATATATCACCCTAAACAACATTAGAAATGTAAAAATTTTCGATAAGTATACCCAAAATACCATACCACCACAAGCAACACTAAAAATTCACACTTTATAGGAACCCCTGCACAAAAATACAACGAAAAACTTAAAAAAAAAAAAGAGGTTGGCTTATGAAAACTGTAGAATAGCTAGTAGGAAAGTCAGGCTTTAGAAGGTATCTTTCTGTTATAAACCTGATGAAGTATGAAAATTGTACAAGAGCTAGTAGAAAAGTCAGATTTAGAAGGTATCTTTCTGTCATAAACCTGATGAGGCATGACACTTTACACGAGCTAGTAGGAAAGTCAGGTTTTAAAAGGTATCTTCCTGTCATAATCTTGGTGAGGTATGAAAACTGTACAATAGCTAGTATGAAAGTCAGGTTTTAAAAGGTCTCTTACTTTAATAAACCTGATGAGGTATGACACTTTACACGAGCTAGTAGTAAAGTCAGGTTTTAGAAGGTCTCTGCTTTCATAAGCCTGATGAGGTATGACACTTTACACGAGCTAGTAGGAAAGTCAGGTTTTAGAAGGTTTCTACCTTCATAAGACTGATAAGGTATGAAAACTTCACGAGATATATTAGAAAAGGCCGGTTTTATAAGATATATTGCTGTCATAAAAATGATGAGGTATGAAAACCCAACCAGAGCTAGCAGGAAATACAGGTTTGAAAAGGAATGGTTTGCTTAAGAAAGTTAATGGTAGACTCAGATTTCCCTAAAAGTTAAAAATATAATAAAAATGGTTCCGTATTTATTTGCTTCTCAAAAATATTTAGTCATTATGACACGTAATGGAAAACGACTTTACTTGTCAAAACAACAATACGTATTTTCAAGGTGGACGAATAAGCAATAGTTTATTAGTAACTTTTCAAAGCTCAGAAAAAAAATATCACCGATAGCCAATCTAGGATTAATTAAATTCCCACCACGTTTTACTACCCATCCAGGGTATATACCAATGGGTTAGTAGGGATTAGGAAATTTAGAGACAATGTGCCCTCGTTTTCGTGGAGGGTGAATGAAAAACAATTTAGGAAATAAACACCCTCAATACATTCGGCTAGTATTCGAACCCTGACCTCCCCATTTCCTACAAAACAAACCAGATGATGTTGCCACCTTAGCCTTCCTGCACACACATTATATGTATCACAAGGTTATAGTGCCTGAAACAATTTTTATAGGTAGGCCTGCCATTCATTTTGATTTATCAGAGACATTTTCTTACGTCTTTATTTTAAAATTGCTACCTTTTATAGGAACAGGTTTGTTTAAACAATCTTTATAAGTAAAGGCCTGAAACGGTGAAGTGTGAGGCATGGTACCAGCATTTGCTTTAGCTGAGATTAGGAAACTATACTGAAATGCTTATGACGAGGATATAAGGCAGTGGTTCTTAACCTGGGGGTAGTTACCCCCTTTTTGGTAAAGTGGCTATCGAATAGGGGTAACACAAGACAAACGGGATTTTTATGTATACCTATATTAAACTATCAGTTGTGCTTCTAGACTAGAACTAGCAATTCGATATCTAAAAATAATTGTACATAAACAACAATACCAACCTTCCCACTAATATTTGACCTGTAAAATTTACAGACGTTTTTGTTTTGAATTTTTTTCTCAATAAATATTGTTAGTTCGCAACAAGTTTTTTTAAGAAGGGGTAAAGAGAGGTTCTCGGATAGGTCATAGGGGTGACATGACTGAAAAGTTTAAGAACCACTGATATAGGGGCTTGAATCCGGAGAAGGTGTACCAAAAGTAGTATTTTAAAAAATTAACTCTCCTTTCATGCAAATGTGATTAAACATACACTAAATTCATCTCAAACCCATTAGCATTAGTACATATTAGTACATATGCATACAACCCGATTGGTTAGTGAAAAAAAGTCGCATAAAGAAGTCCAACTATAAGTACAATGAATCTGACTGAGATCGAACTCGGGTCTGCTTGGCCCATGACAACCTCGGCTGAAAGTTTTGGCTATCTCATCACAACGAATCAGTCCCATTCGTTATTTTAGCAAATATTTCTGGGCTAATTTTATACAGATCCCCATAAAATGATCAAAGCAGAATTATAATATTAAAACTTTTTTTTAAAAAAGGAATGGAAACTTACAAACGAAAAGAGGGCGAATATATCATTTGAAAACTTTGAGAGCGTAAACATAGTATGAGAGCAGAAGTATATCCTGACAGGCGAGAAGGTCGTTAGTCTGAATAGTCTGCTCCTTTATGACATGGTTTTAGTGGACCGAGTTATATGAAGATGGACATTTTATCTTTCAACATATATTCAAAATTATATGTTTTCATAACTTGCCTGAAGCGTTTATTTGTGGAAATACGGGAAGGGACATGTTCTATTAGAACTACGCTGCTCCCATATCTTAATGAACACTGAGCATGTCAGGGAATGTTGATAGAGTGGATTCTATTGTAGGTTTGCTATAAACCCTCTTCTGGGGCTACATGGTTTACCACGCTATTCTTGAAGTGCAGTAGACTAGACTGCCGATGACAGGGATTTTGGGGCTGGACTCTCGGTCGAGTGTACTGAGATTTTTTCCAAAATGATTTTCCAATCATGATAGTTAGGGTTACAATCACACCCCCATGTTTGTTTAGGCCTACTAGTTCATATTGCTCACCCATCCCTTGGTAAAAAATCAATTGGAGTGCAGATTACACCTTCATACTTTGTGACGGTGGCCATAAAAAGTGACTCTTTTGATTCGAGTCTTGGAGGTAATTATGAATCCCACGGCCCTCAATGAAGAGTCGAGCCATAAGAATCGAGGCTAACACAGTTTCTCTTTGCCACCTTTAAAAAACAATGCCAGTGATTAGTTTTAATTTCTACTGCTTTCTCTAGTAAAAAGTGTCCCATAAACAAAACGGGGAGAAGGTATTTGATTTCAACCTTCTTCTAAATAACTTGGGTATTTTACACCAGGGTAGACAGCAAAACATTGTTCCCTGGTCTAGCAGCTAGCCCTGTGTTGAAAGTGAGAGCCGAAAGATTTTACTGTAGGCAGGTGAATTTAATATATATCTTTTTTAACACCCCGTATTACCACCCATTCGGTTATGTACTAATAACGCTAAAGGTTTTAAGAATTAGAAATGTTATATTTAGAGGAATTGTACTTAAATTTGCGTGGGGTGAGAGAGAGAAAGAGAGAGAGAGAGAGAGTGTGTGTGTGTGTGTGTGTGTGTGTGTGTGTGGAAAACCATTTTGCAAAAAATAACACCTAAGTACACCTGACCTAGATTCAAACCTCGATCTCCCCGCCGAGTAATAAGTTAGAACACTTAATCATATCGGTTATGTACATATGATATATTTGACCGCTTACTTTCTCTGAGCCATTAAAACAAGATAATTAGAAGCCACTTAATGAAATAATCATATTAACAAGGATTATATCCTAAAATAAGATTACATTGTCAAACCAATGTTCTAAAGTCAAATATCTGTTTGAAATATGTTCATTAGTTCTCCGTTTTATTTATTTGTAATCCAGAAAAACAAATGTTAATAGCCGAAGTTTTCCGTCCCTTTCATATTACCACCAAGATTTATATGGCGCCATGAGACTGGTTCACCCACTAGACTGGAGTCACATCAACGAATTAGAAGACTTAATAAGCCCTATGTATGTAAAACTGGTACAGTACACTCTATATCAGGGGTCGGCAAATGGTCAATCGCTATCAACCGGTTGATCTCGTGTCAATTTTATGTCGATCCCACGAGTCTTCTAACTTAGCATGTAATACTTAAGGGTGATCAAAAAAAGCTTGATTGGTCATAATTAATTGGTAGGCCTAGGGTTAAAAGAAAATTAAACTGATTAATATGAAAATATACATATATATTTACTTTTAGAAGGGTGGGGTTATAAGTCTTTGAGCAAGATTGATTTTAGTAAATAAAACAAAGATAAAAAAAAGTAAAAGTAGAGTATAAAAACTATGGGTGATCATGGGACCTTTGATAAGTTCTTAAGTCAAAATACCCCAAAAGGTTGCCGACCCCCGCTCTAGATAATTTGGGATTCCGTGTACGACCAGTATTTATTATTTATAGGCCCGGTACACGTCCTTTTACTTAGAATTGACAACATTGTTTCACGACACAACACAATAATTTGAACATTTATCGTGATGTATATCTTGAGTATTTGTTTAACCCCTAGAAAATAATATCTGTCGGTAATCAGCTGTTTATATTAGATGGTATTGCAAAGGATCATGAGCCTAAATACATTCTCTGCCAGCGTGTGACTATCTACACCACTCAAGTAAATTCCGCTCTCAATTTTCGGTGAACGTGTGAATAGCTACACCACTCAAGCAGATTCCGCTCTCAATTTTCAGCGAACGTTTGAATCAAGCTTTAGTAAAGCTGTCTATATGTGTCCCTCTGGGACTATTTTATTTTTCCACCACGTCCTTGTCTGGACTATACACTTTTTAATTATCTAATAATATAAGGATGGGGAGGATCTAAATTTAGAGAAGTACCACATTGGCGTGGAGTGAGACGGGATAATCCTTTGAAGAAAAAACAAACCTTAATATACGAGGCTAAGCTTCGAACCCCCCCCTTCCCCTCTAGTCGTTGGTAAATCAGGCTAGACGATCCTGACGTTTAAGTCCTTAATAATGGCACCGGGGATGTTATTTCAATCATATTTAGTGTTTATATAAAGTATTACATAAGAAATAGCAAGTAAGCCTGGTTAAATATGAGCACAAAGCCGTTCCTTCAGACCACTCGTTATAAACACTACTTTTAAGGTTTCTTGAGCTCTCTCCAAGTTCACATGATTTGAGGAATACTAATATTTTGTATTAGTATACTTATACTAATGGGGTCAGGATGAGTAAGGTAGAATGCTACCCAAATTTGAGTGGAAAAAGAGAGATAAGGGAAGGGGTAAATCTTTAGGAAATACAGCTCCATAACACCAAACTAGAATTACAAATCTGGTTGGTCAAACTAGTTTTTTTTTTCTCACAACTATGTGGGAGCTCATTTTATAAAAGTTATTACTTATCCTATTACTATGGATTATTTAAGCTGTAGCTATCCAGCTTGGTCAGCGTGCTTTTTTTCTATTTTGAGCTATCTGTAACTTTACCTAAAATCTAAGGAAAAGCATAAAAGAAGATAATTTTAAGAGAATCCATCAGCATTATCATGTAGAGAGGATACAAATCTATTGGTATATGATCCCCCCTCCCCTATTGGAGACGGCTGGGAGTTGAACCCTGTCCTACCGTGGACGTTGGCGCTGGGCCAACCCGGCTTGCTGGGGGCTGGGGTGGGGGGTGAACACTGAACAGTTCGTGGTAGGAGGTGGCAGGCAACCCTCCTAGCACACCCGGAACACAAACTCTCGCTAAGTGGGAAGAGATAATTAAGGCTACAGCAGGAATAACTTAAGTCCGAAGTAAGTTCTGTTAAAAGGGGTGGTGTTAGGGGTGTAGCTGGAAAAGGGATTGGAGGGGTGAGGGGGTTGGTAGGTTGCAAGTACGAGTGATGAATGATCCAGAGACGTTTCTCTTCTAGACCCCTTTCTCCAAGACTCTTGGCAAGGAAATGGTCCTTTAGGGGTAGTCGCAAGTTTAGCGCTTTGTTTTTCCCGGGGAGGGTCATTAATTTGGGATCCGGTCTAGAAACCTTCAGAGGCCAACCGTGTTGGATATTGGTGGCCTATCCGCACCGGTGGACACGCATACAAGGGCGTAAGTCTAGTCTCGTGTAGTTTGAGGGTGAATGGGGAGGTTGGCGTTTTGAATTTCGGATGGATGTACTTGGGTGTTTCTCCCTAAATGGTTTTAGCACTCTCCCTCGACGCAAATGTTGGTGTATTTCCTCTACAGGTGTCCAAATCTGGACACATAGGCAAAGGCCGGAAAAATAACACCAAACAAAGCTGGACAACACAGTGAAAATATAAATGTTATGTCAATTAATGTCCTTAAATTATTTTCTAATGCGTTTGTATCTTTATATGTACTAAAAACACCTAAAAGCACTAAAAGTTGCCTATATTTGAGTATCAGTGTATATTTCTACGTGTCCAGGCTGTATGGCCACCCTGTATCTTTATCATTACCATCCTGTTAGTGTAAATATAAATGTATCCCGGCTGGGGTAGTAAGACGGGTCAAAAAATAAAATATTTATGGCATCATGATGCCTGGCGTCTTAATTACTGGTTTCATTTCCAGAAGGGTAACAAAACGTAAAACAAAAATAAATAAACGTATACAGTAATTAAAAAATTATCTATATATTATAAAAGAACCAACTATTTGACATTTTGTTTACAAGCATAAGGCTATTTCAGCATGCTCAGCCAAATTAGTAAGGTAATTAAACCTGTCTACTCAGATTTTGTTTATATTAATAATTTAATATATCATACACAATTATTGTTGGTAAATTTATAAATCCTAAAATTCACTACCGAAGCTGTCTTTGCAAACTATACGCACCATGGAACTACCTAATCCTTTTACTCCAAGCGACCTCCGGACACTTAATTTTACTAAGGAAGAAAAAAAGCCCTAAAAGCCAACACATAAATCAACATCGTGTATAGACATACGTGTGTCATCCACATTGTTTCATACCCCTTCCACCTTCCCCTATTATTGGTCTAACCTTGCGCTTTCTGCTCCATCGAATGTAATCAGTAACAATATCTGAATAAGGAATGAAAGGCCTGAATACAGTTACTCTGGTAATTAATCAAAAAACTAATGGGCATGCTTACGGAGTCAGTAGGTTTAAGGTGCACGTCTAGGACCTAGTCTGATTTGACGTTGATGGATCACATACCATTTACAAGTTCGATCGAATGGCGCTGAGTGAATCTAGGACGTCCACGATATTTTTTAGGCACAAGAAATAATAACAAAATGTTCAGTTTATTTGGGTTTCCCACTGAGTGGATGGCTTTACCTGAGGAATTGTTTGACCCTAATGGACTTAACTGATAAAAAGGCTTTCGTATAGAATGGCATTTCTTTGAGTCGACTAATGTCTTCGATCATACAAGTGACCGACTCCTTAACTCAGTCTATAGTGCGTCGGTTTTCTGAGATAAAGGTCCCGGGTTCGATTCATGATGCAACGGATAAAATTTTGAAGCTATTGGGTGAAGAAAATTAAGCTCAATGTTTCTACTGGAGAATTATTTGACTTATTTTGACCAAATAAAGTTTAATAATAATAACTGCAAAAAAACACTGGCCTAAATGGCCTTTCCTTGTATTTCAGGTGACTGAATGCTGTGTCTACTCTTGTGTTGAGTTGGTTTTTAAGTCATGTGTTGATACACTAAGATTATTCTGAAAATTTCCATTAAATACCCCTCGTTTTAAAACTGAAGACTATTTAAGCGATCAATATCAATCGCATTATGCAAGTGTTCTAAGGCTTTGGCTGAGCGGTCCGAGACACTAGACTTGCGTTGGACTGGGTTGTTGATGATGATTAAGATAGGGGTTTGAACCCCCGCATGCTGCGTTAGGGGTGGTTTTCCTTAGGTTTCAATGTATGGCATAACTAAAATTTTACAATCGGTGAATTGTTAGCTGTGTACTACACATTGTATCTGTTTTAGTATTAAGCTCGTTTGTGTGTCGTGTTCTGATACATTCAGTGTGTTCAGAAAGTACACATTAAATAACTTACTAGCTTATCAATAAATATTAACGTGGTTTTCCTATATTTGATCAAACTAATGTTGATGAATTCACTCTAAGCTACCCATCTCATTTCTGCCCCTTTAAACAAATAAGTTATTTAATAACGTTTCGAATTAAACATACAAACATAAACTCGATATAAATTCATCTTTATATTTATTCATATTCATATATATTTATTTTTGTCAGCTTGTTTCACTATCCCTTTGAGTTATAGGGCCTACGCACTCATACCAACTACTCTAATATGTTTGGGATGGGAAGGTTGAATTTAGAGGAAGCACAACCGAATTTGCGTGGAGAGAGAAGGGAAAACCATTCAGAAAAATCACCCTCACTAAACTTGACCGAGATTTAAACTCCAATATTTTTGTCAACCTAAGACCATTCAACCACCAAAGCTGGTCATATTCATAAGTTTAGATTTTGGAGTAATGAAAGGTACTGGGTTTTTAGGCTCTAATTATTCTTCAGCATGAAAAGTATAATTGGCTGTTCTTAGTGCTAAAAGAAGTTTAATAATATTATTATTATTAATATTAATTAATTATTAATAATAATAATAATAATAATAATAATAATAATAATAATATGTAAATAAATTTATTCTTTAGAAATTCTAATTTAATATCAATAAAATCAAATAAATTTGCAAAACAGGAGCTCATGAAATCGGTAGTTAAATAATAAAATTAAGTAATGTATCTCTTTGAAGTTTTATCTTTCTCGTCGGTAATATATTTCTAAATATAAATAATATGTGAACAACACAGATTAAACATAATTTGAGATAAAATTAACAAAAAGGAAAGTTTGTTAGTAAAAAAATAAATAACTTATATGACGTGTCCCCTCCCTCCCCCTTCCCAAACTATTATTCTAATGATCACTCTCCACCCCCCTTTCCCCTAGCCCATTCTCTCAAGGAATGTGAGATCTCGCGAGAAAGTCTGGACGGGACAGAAGTAGGGGGTAAGGGAGGGGGGGAAGGGACCACCCACGTCGGCCGACTTGAAACTGATATTAAATGCAATGTGCCGTACTGTACTGTCTGTTTTACTGCGCATGTCCGATCATTCTCTTCCCCCACCCCAATCCCCCCTCTTATATTTTCTTAACGTGACATGCGTGCAACACCGGTCCAAGAGAGTCAATTAACGGGAAGGAGGAAACATTTTTGTGTGGGGGGGCTCCTCATTAAGAAACATACTTTGGAGGCAATAGACCGAAAAAAAGGGCGTACACTAACTTAAGGTGGGATGTAAGAAAATTCAAGCTAAGGCCAATATTTTTGCAGTTTAGTTTTTGAAAAAATAGTTTTCACACGATACATAAAATATCGCTTCATATTACATGGACACCCATAAATGGATAATGCGCATTGTTTACATAGGCATACTCTATTTTTGTTAATTTTATGAAAATATAAAATTGTGTAGGTCTATTTTGGATTTGGCTCCATTTGCTATTAACAATTTTGAATCATCAATATTCGAGTTAATAGAGATAAAAATTATAAAATGTGGCTTTCCTCCCATTTACTCTTCAGCTTTCTTTTTATTTTGTTCGATAAACTCGTGGAAAAAAAGTTTATTTTCAATGGGTTCAGCTACAACAAAATTTTATTTTTGGGTTAATTTTTAGCTCTTTAAACTCATATAGTTATCTCGGAATCATGTTCAGATGCTCTAAAACCCCCTAACACAAAGTCAAATTACTGAAATTTTCTCTCGAGGAGTCGGGTGGTGCCACACCCCCAGCAGATGGGACTCCAATTTGCCCCCCATTTGGAAAACTCACATCGGCGCCCTTCTTCCAGAAGATAGATTTTGTTTAATTTAGTACAGATAGCAATCTCCACAGTTTTTGGATATGTCATCTTGACATTTTGGAATCCAACGAGAGTTTTTATTTTTATTTAAAAAGTTTCTCATCAAATTATATTATGTATGTTCATGACCGATATTAAAAAAAACTTGTTTACATCACTACGTTTAAAAACTAAACCAAATGGGTCTACTAAAGCATTATTTAATTTATTTTGTTAAAAAAAATTTGCAATAAAAATTCGAACTTGAAACACATAATATTAATATACTTTCTAATGGAATGTACAGTTACAATTAAATAGCTTTTTGTTGGAAAGTGATGGTAATATATTTTTAGCTCATATCGGTGGGCAAGCGGACTTAATATCAGGCTCATCTAGTTTGGTTTGTCGGTAATGGTTTGGGTGAACTAAAGGTGGCTATTTCTAAACTGTTTCCCCCCTCTCTGCCTCTACACAAATGGGGACATATTTGCTTTAAGCTCTACCATTTTAATTTATTCGCCATTACCGTGGTTGAACTAAGAAATTACGGATGGGTAATAACTACATGTTTAAAAGAGGCAGGCAAATGGGCTTTAAAAATATGGGATTTAGGCACCACATTAGGAATTTAAGGAAAAAATTAGTTCACTATTGGTTCGCTAATTTGTAAGGGGTTAGTAAGGTGGAGTTTAGAGGAAGTGCATCTGCATTTGCGTGGAGGTAGAGTGAAAAATAATTTAGTAAAAAATCTTAAATATACTGGATTGAAATTAGAATCTAAATATTTCCTTCATAAGTAGTCCTGTATACTGTGCGAATGACGCCTTAGTACATTCGACCAAAAAGGGTCACATGCTGTTAATCACCAAATACTTTTCTGTATTTTCATGATTGGAATGGGCTATATTTTCAGGTAGAATATTTTTTATAATTTGAAAAGCCGTGTTCTACTTTACACAATGTCAAGGAAGAGAATTTCAAATTTACTCTTTACTGCAATGACATGCCGTTTCATTCCATGATGTATGCCACTAATCCTAATGTCCTCCATCCAATTTACGCTCATTGGAAGCTATTTAACAAGGGTCAATTTGCAAACCTACTCCAAACAAGTATGGCACACTTTGAATTTCTAAGATATTGTACTCTTCCTTTCAGCAGAAAATCCAGATGCCGTATGTAAAATAGAGAGATTGGCCAGAGCCGAAATATCCACGTTGTTTTTATTTATAAAATAGGCAAAAACCAACAGAAAAGACAATTATAGGCACTATAAAATGAACATATTTTACCCGTAATAATATATAATATATATCTCAATTGTCTATGTTTTACGATCAAGAAAAATCAAAGACAAATAGGAAAAATCTGGTCCCCATTAATAACTAATAAAACGTAGTGCCAAAATCTTTTAGAAGAGAAATAAAACCTATATAGGACAGATTTAATTGTCAAGAAATGAATATTTTTATCTTACAACTGTCAATTTGGACACTTGTAAGATAAGAGTATCTTGTTCTACAATTAAAAATAAATTTTATTTTGCACTTAAACTAAAATAAATGAACTTTGGGAAATATTAACCAACCTTAGGCTTGCTTACTAAGATAAATATTTTAAAGTAACTTAAAGCCTTGCTTACCAATAAACTTTACCTAACATAGCCCCAAATAAAGCCATTTATTAATAATTGGGATTATATCCGCCATTAATTCTACCCCAGGACTCATAATTCCTGCGCTGAGCCTTTCCAAATGTTGAATAATATTTTGGTTTCATTCATATTTGTTGGCTGAGAAATAATCAAATATTAAACTACAGCAAAATTCAAACATTAGTTTCAAATAAGAAAGTTTATTTATAAAGAGCACTACCAGAACTCTAAATTTGCAAATTCCTCAAATTATTGTAAGCTAAGTTAAAAAAAATAACAAAAGCCAGAAAAATTACAATATTATAAATTTTCTTATAAAGGTTGTTTGTTGTTTATTCTGATACGATAAAATATAAATTAAATTAATTGATATTTTACAATAAAATAAAATATTTCCAAGTAAATCTGAACAGGAACTAAGTAGGCCACTACCAACTGGGCTAAGGTGTTGGACTTTTAATTTTAAATGCTATTTCTAAATATGATTCACGCCAAAATAAAGTTGAAAAATTTCAACAGGGTTCTTTTTTTTCTTTAGGCCTACAACTCATTAGTTTGAGTTTTATTAATAAAAACAAATATGTGAAAATGTGATATTAACTCATTTTCAACGACTTTTTAAACATATTTGTGGAGCTATGAAACTGAAACCAGGCTTGATGAGAAGGGCTCTAGATTTAGCCTTCCTCAAGGGTGGTTGAAGGTATAGGGTAAAAGGGAGTATAATATCAGACAGAATAGAGGAGTGGTTCCAGAAAACCACACAGACCATTGCATTATAAGTCGTGTGGCGATTGGTATTTTCTCGCTGGCCGAGGCGACCGCCTTAAATTAAAATACTCTCCGCGTATAAAATGGCAAACGATTTCCATACCATCATTTTCCTTTAATTTTGATTCACACATCGATGTTAATCTATTTATCTATTTTTTGATTGGATCTTTGTTGACATCCGTAACTACGGTCCTTAAGAAAGTAAAAGTAGAACTAACTTCTACGTAATGCTGAGGTCTATGTACTGTCTATGAACAGACAACCCGAATCGGTACTGAGACTAGGGGGAAAACAAACAAGCCTAAGTCCAATTTTCACAAACTTTTTTTTGTGTGTAAACATTGATAAAATTTTACTATATTATTATTGTTATACTATACGTATTGGTAATATCTATCCAAAATGGCAGATGCAAATCACATGACCCAACGTATGAATATGTGAAGGTAGATCTAGTATCAACCCCGTAGCATAGTGGTCAGTTCACCTGGCTACGTACCTAGGAGTCCCGGGCTCTATTCCCGACTGGTTCCATGGACATTTTCCTCCGAAAGATAAATTATCCTAACGGTTTTGGTTAGTTAGGCTTAGACTAGGTTTAATATCACTCCTGGCTTCACACCTTCATAAACACCATCATCACATCGTCTCATTGCTGGTACGACGTGTAGACAACCTCCATATGTGTATCCTGGTCAAAGTTCTGTGCCACCAGAGCTACTAAAGGTCTACACATACGGGCGGCCAAGCTATATGTCTCTCAATCGAAATGGCATACGCTAAAAAATTTGATTACAAAACAGATCTATTCTTAGCTGTCAGGCAAAGATCTGTGAATGAAAACGAGAGTGTATCTTCCAACCTCTTGTCGATAATTTAAAAAAGTAAGCTCATGTAAACATTCCTTAAGGCAAGTATTCTACTTGTCTAACCACTCGTACCGCGGGGAGCTGACTTGCCACGTTCTCAAGAAAACCCCAAAGTGCAGCGAGAATTGAAATAGTCCATATTTATTATTATTATCTGTTCATCTTATCTCGCTCGGGCCGGGAGATTTGTCCGGATGCCTTTCAAGATATGAAATAGTCAGAGAGAAACTCCGTAATGAGGGGCTATTTGTCCAACACCTCCAGGAGGAAAAACAGAGACAATTAAATTCATTGTTTGGAGCCACCTCTTGCGCACGCAAGCTTCGGACAGGGGTGGCCACATTTGCAAATTGAGTCTCCCCCCACCTTCTTAACCCTTCCCTTCTAGGGGTGGTCTCTGTGGCCTTTTTATCTCTAACAAACTGAATTAGCCTATAAAATAACAGGTCTAATATTACAAACCAGACCATAGCACCTAGTTACATTTTTACTTTCTAATATCAAGAGAAAGTATTGTGATCGTGAAAAAAATACGTTCTTGAGATTATGAAGAATCTTTACGTTTTATGTGAACACGTACGAATCCAAAAAAGTGGATTTTACAATTCTGTCTGTCCCCATGTCTGTCTGTCTATCTGTCTGTATTGTATGTCCCTGGCTACGGATCCCAAACAGTTTGATGAATTTTGTTCAAGCTTGGTATTTAAATTTTATAGGGCTATATCACACATTTTTTCACCCTATACCTTCAATTAAGGGTAGCTTACACATGAGTGATTTTTTTAATTTCAAATTTTTCGAAAATGGCTCTAACGATTTTATTCAAAATGAATATATAGGGTTTTATTGACATGACAAATAGCACTGTATTATTGGTTTTTGGGCAAAAATTCGTTAGAGCGTAGTTTCCTGAGTGAAATTTTGGAGAATTCCAAATATTTTGAAAATAGCTCTGAAAATTGTGTGGTATGGAAAATAACAATGTGTAAATTGTTTGGGGTAAAACATCATTTATGGATATTTTACTGATAACTGATTTTTCAAAAGCTTGGTATATTTTACAAATAGCTCTAACAATTTTGATGCAAATGGGTTTCTTGGGTTCTTGGGACTGTTTGATAAGACCATTAATACTATATTTGTTTTTGAGGAAAAAACTCATATATAGGTAGCTAGCTGATTACTAATTTTTAAAAAACTTGATATTATACAAATGGATCCAACTATTTGGTCCCAAATGGCTTTTTTGGTAGTGTTTAAAATGACTAATAACACTGTTTACTTTGTTTAGGTTGAAAATTTGATAAAGAACCAATTTTTCTAGAGTGATTTTTAATTTTAAAAATTCCAATTATTTTGAAAATGGCTATAATGATTTTGCTTGAAATGTATAGGCCTATGTACAGTATTTATGGAGTATTTGACATGAACATGACCAACTAAGCTGTATACTTGTTTTTGGGGATAAATTCTGTTTTGGGTTGCTTACTGATTATTGTTTTTTTAATTTGAATATTTTTTAAAAAACGTATGAAGTGATTTAGTTCAAAATTGGTATCTTGAAACTCTTTAACATTATCAATAATACAGTTTCTTTATTTATCTAAAATAAACTTATTTAAGCGTAGTTTACTTATGACAGTATATAGAAGTTTGAATTTTTAGGAAATTAACTGGTAAAATTGAATTCAAAATGAAATTCTGTGATTAGTTTTTCATGATAAATAAGGATAACCTAAAAAAAAATTTCTACAAATAATTTCGGGTAATTTAAGAATAATTTATTTTTGAAAATTTAAATTTTGTTAAATATATTAGCACAATTTGGTTTAAAGTTTATATTTACAGAGTGATCATTGTGATCAATAAAATTATGTGTTTGTTTTTATGAAAAAAAACATAATACTTAAGGGTAGTTTACTCAAAACCTATTTTTGAAAATGATTTTTGAAGCCACAATACACATTATGAAAAGCTTTGTGCGGTTGTGTCGTACCATTAATTTTTGGCGTGCATCACGCCTTACTACCCATCCAGGCTATCCGCATATCAACACTATCAAGTAGGATTGATAAAGTTAGCATTTCAGATGGGATGCACTCACATTTGCGTGAGTGGAAAGTGAAAGACAATTTGAAAAAAAAAAATCTCATTAGTATACAACCGGGTGGGAGTAGAAACCCAGCCTTGCCATCACCCGAGAACCAGACCTTATGAGGATTGATGGATTAGTTAGCATTTCCACAGAGCCGAATGTTATCCATACACTGAAGTAAATATCTTCGTCAGCGTCATCTGGATCCATTCCAATGGACACGTGGACTAAATGTAAAACTGATTTCGTCTGTTTTGCCTGTGACTATGAGATCAGGGTTGTAATATTAGCCGGGTGTACCCAGGGTGGTTTTTATTAAATAGTTTTCCACTATTCCAGCAATCAAATGGTGATACATTTCTTATAAATTCTACCTTCCTAATCTATATCAATAACATGTCCTGTATTTCCATAATTAAAGGTGTACAGCACAAACAGGTAGTAAGAAGCGCCATAAAAAATATAGCACTATTCTTGGTTGAACCGGGATCCCCCAGACTTATGACCGACCACCTTAACCAATTACCAATTGGGTGGCTATAAATTATAAATGAGATTAGAAGATACTGAATATTTAAATCCATGTACCAGCAATAGATATTAACTAATCCTTAACCGGATTGGTGACCATGTGAGCTATGCGTCGAGCTTTTCTAGTAGGTTTTTCCGTATATGAGACAGTTGGGATTAGAATCCTAGCTGGGAGTATTTAGATTGGTTCTTACTCAGTTGCTTTCAATTTTTACTCCACAAAATGTGGGTACACATCCACTACATTCTACCTCCCTCACCAAGATTCCATTAATGTTATTAAAATCGTATAACCTGGACGGGTAGTAAGATTGGGTGCTAAAATAAAAACCGAACACCTTGTCGCATGCGGGCCACGGGCTACAAGCTGTTCACCCCTGTCCTAAACCAACGGTGAGTGAAATTAGGCATTTATTCATAACCAGTGCTGCAAGGTAGTAATTTGGGGTACTTCTCGTTCGTACGGGTATGTGTTATGTAAAATGATCACGTGAGATGGTTATATTCAAACATGTGTATGAGTTATTTTTGGGTACTGTTTCAATTACCCATAGTGGTTCGCTCAGGTGGTATTTTCATTTACGTCGGAATTGATGTAATTTATTTTCTTTGGGTGTTTATACAGTTCATTGCAGAGCTAAAAGATATTTACCGTAGTTCCTTTGATCTCAGAGATTTCTAACGAACGTTATTGTTAAAATCTTATAATTTGATTTACTAATATGTGTGTGTCTTTCTACATCCTCCAGACGTCATTATATGACCTATAAAGTTGAAACTTTACACACTTATAGTATAGACCACGAGACAGAACTTAACGGAGCCAATTTTCAATTTTCTATTATTTAGAGATGTGCGAATAGGTATTTTTCATTTAAAGTGGAGTTTGAATGATAACGAGTTTTTATTTTAGTTCGAGTAGTATCTAATACTTGGATAATAAATATATTAAGTGGAATTTTTCTTATAGATCCATGCATAAGCCATAAATAGGTACAAATATATTTTTTTTAATCTAATTTTTTCTTTCTGAAAATAATTATAATCACACAAACTATAATTTTTAAATAAATTTAATATAATAAAATGGTACAATTTTTTAACTAGACAAAAGGCAAATATTTAGGGACTCTATTTGGCTATGAAATTATATCTTAAAATTAAATAAAATTTGCTAAAGTATGAATTTTCTAGACAAAGATCAAAATTCCAAGTACTCAAATTTTTCGAGTACTCGCACACCTCTACTACTATTCTTATTATATAATAAAAAATATTTAGCTATTCTGGAATTACCAATATTTATTATAGACTACATGTTTTAATTTTTTATAAGGATGTCATAATTGAACCCTCCGGTATAGCTAGTAATTTCACCAAATAAAGAACTATTATAAATTAATTACCAGACAAAATGTTATTAAAAATTGAACTGACGTTTAGTATTTTTCATTGTTACTTTAGCTATATTTTTATCTGAAAATACACTGGGTAGCCTCTATATCTATTTTCTTTTAATAAAAATAATTTGAACTTTAGGAGCACTAGTCGCCCACATATTAGAGATTGCTATAGTTTAAAAGTTTATATTTGTCTCTCATCTGGGATTGTCAGATACTTAAACAAATAGCGTAAGGACGAGGTAAATATAATTTACGTGGAAAGAATGTGGGAAACCATTTAGGAAAAAAAATAACCTGTATACAACCAGTCCGAGTATTCGAGTCACAGTTGCCAATTCACTGGCAAGCCAGTTGTGAACGCGCTCTTGGTCTTGTGGCTGGCTACCAGTGTGGGTTTTTTTTAATAATATTTTCATCCCCACAAATTATTAGTTCAGACTCTACATATATTTGCTTTCCATCCATTACTGTTTCCAGACTATGACCTAGGTCAGTTTTTATTCAAGCCATATATTTTCCACTACCGACTGACTAGGCCTATCGTAGCTTCATATGCCTTATAATCTAACTTAAGACTAGGGCAAGCAAAACATCCAGTCCCAGACCGTTAATGTATCAATGTGAAAGGGTAAACCCATATTTCATCAATGATGAATTTTCGGCCATGACGGGAAACGAGCCCGGGACCCTTAGCGCAGTAGGCAGACATTCTACCGACTAAGCTAAGGTGTCGGACTGGCTTATACACATTATATGATTACTCAAACGGGGTAAGGATGAATAAGGAAACATTTTAGAGGTAAACCACCAGCATTTGCGTGAAAGGAGAGTGGTAAACCATTTTGGTAAAGCCACCCTCAGTAGACCTGACCAGGATTCGAACCCCGATATTTCCATCATCAGTAGGCCAGTCCAACACGAGAGTGACACCTTAGACCGTTCGTCCACTGAAGTGGGTGTGACTGAATCAAATTTACAGTTTGATGAGGAAATTATTATTACAAATTAAATTAATTTTTATTCGTATTCATTTTGGTATTATGTTTTGTCATCACGTCTTATTACCCGTTCGGGCGATACGCTTATGTACTAATTACTTTAATGTGTTAAGGTGGAGAAAGTTTGAATTTAGGAAAAGTGTCTAGGAATTTGCGTGGAGGGGGAGGGGTAAACCATTAAGTAAAAACTACCGTCAGTTCAACGAGCCGGGATTCTAGACCTTACCTCCTAGTTACTGAAAAAACAGACTAGAAGAGCTCATTATTTAGTCCGCATGTCCACCAATGTGTAAAATTCTCCTTGGGCCAATTTTGTAAAAATCAACCTGTCATTTTGGAGAGAATATTTATAACCAAAATGAAATATATATTATTATTTTCAAAGTTTTGACACTATTTTCTGTTCTTATCAAGATGACAAAAACAAACGAAATATATAGTAACATTTTTGTTTTGAACAAAGTTTCTTGTGATAGCAATACTTCCTTATTTAAACTAGTAAGTTTAGCACCAAGCTTTTAACAGTTAATTTTGTAAATAAATAAATGGTACGGTTCACCGCAAAGACTTTATATTTAATCTTAAAAGAATAACATTTACTTAAAATTCATAAGATTTGTAAAACGAAATAAAATACACTGTTGCAGAAACACTTCAACAAAGAGCATAGATAAAATAAAATACACTTTTAAAGAAACCTTGAGAAAAGAGGAATATCGCTCGCTGTCCACCAAAGAGCATAACAATCAATTTTTATTTTCAAAGAGCTTCATAAAAGGTTAATATATTTGCTAATAGCTCATAATATTATAGAATTATCAATTGTTACTAATATTATTATATTATAAGGATATAATGAGGTAGACTGGCTAGAACTAGCTCAAGATAGGGATAAGTGGCGTACTTTTGTGAGTGTGGCAGTGAACTTTTGAGTTCCTAATGCCATAGAGTAAATAAGTATTATTAGACCTATATATTGTAAAATAATACTCCAAGTATTTTTATTTATTTTCAATAGTACTACAAATTTACTACGGTAAATTATTTCTTATCTTAATTAGTTTCGGAGATAGGATCAACATTTGAAATTTCCACTCATATAAAATACTCTTAAAGTCACATTCATGAGAAAATAAGAATTTCCATTTAGTTTGTAATGTAAAACAATGCCTAGACACAAAATTTAATCAAAATCGTTTTAGTGGATTTTGAGAAAATCAATTTTCTCTCTTTTTACCATTCAGTAAAATACTTGTAGTTTTAGGATTATTTATCTAATTTTATAAATCCCTCCGGAGATTTTTTTAATGAAAATTCCAGATACCAAGTTTTAGTGTGATCGGTAAAATGGTTTTGATTCTAGTCCAAGATTCAGACACACCAAAACACTTATAAAAAATCTTGAGTTTGATTTTTTGACGATCACAATACTTATCTCTTCGTGGGGTCAAGAGTAAGTAAAAATGATAATATTGAAACGTTTAAAATAAAAACATTTATTTGATGTTGAGGCCTTCAATTTCTTACAGTCCCGAAATCTCCAGAGCACTAAATTCAGCTCTTTGCATCCAATAAGTGTTTTCATGAGCTTTATAGTATCGCTCCTAAGATCCTTACTGAGACATTATTTAGTTTCCATTGTACTATGTTTATAATTATGCTAATGTAAACTATGTGCACGGTTTTGTATAGGTTTCATTTTAATAAGCAGTGTAAAAGTAGGTTAAGAATGGGTATATTTCTATCAAGCGTTGGTAACCCACTGTGTATACTATCCTAATTTGAAACATTTTTTCATTAGCTACTTTCTTCATATTTTAATAACCACAGTGAGGCATCTAAGCATGCTGTAGAGAAATTAGCTCAAGGTGTGAATCTGTAAAGAATAACAAAGCATCAATTACGTCAACTTATCATTACAAGATCCATAACCGAGAGTCCTTCAGGTAACAAAACAAAAAGAAAAGTGTTCAATTTGTCTACGGTTGGCTGATTGCCAAAAAACAACGGAGCAATTTTGATTCGATACGCGCAATTATCTCAGTAGTTGCAGCTTAATGCTTCGCCTAATTCTACCCCCCACCTCTTAAAAAAAAGTGTTGGTGTGGTGTCTTTGTTTGATTTACACTGTTGTAAATGTATAGCGTGAATGAGCTGAGAATCTACTAATCTGCTCTACCATTTGAATGAATAGCCGTCAAGTTAGTAGCGCAGATAGTTTAGGGAATTTAATTTATACACACGAAAATCTGACATCCAAAGCCCAAAATTTTACCATAAGGTTTTTTATAGCTGTGTGTTTTACTAATGCTAGCGCATTTCCTTTCCAATCAATCTCACATTTTCGTGTTTATTATCCACTCGGCTTGTTCGCATACTTACATTAATATAGTAGAGATTATTAAGATAGACTTAAGAGAACGTGTGTACACACATTTGCGTGGAGAGAGAGTGGTAAACAATTGAGAAAGAACAACCCTCAGTACAATCAACTGGGATTAAAACTCCGACCTCTTCATCACCGTCAATTCAATCGATTGTGACGGTGATGCTTTTAAAAATGTGAGCACTGATACTGATTTTAATGTCTTAATTTTACTAGTGCCAATAAGCTCTGTTAATAAAAATAAAATTATTAATATGGTTAAGAAATATGATTACAGAATTCTGATAAACTAGAAAATTTTATTTATATAATTGGACCATCATATAAATACGTCTAAGACATTTAAAAAAATAGCTAGAGCTAATTTAAATTGTTCTTGTATACTACAGATGTATTTTTCGACAGATGGTGTGGATTTTGACATGTAAGGTAAAAATAATAATATAGACCAGTAACCTTGTGTCACAGTGTTAGTGTTGGTTACTCTCTATTTATTTTACATACGCTATAAAAGTTTATTTTTGGATCTCGACTATACTTTTATTTGAGCAGCATGCAAGAAAGGTAACAATCAACCCACTTGAGCATGACCAACCAATTAAAAAAACACGGGTTTGTAGTTGATGTCACTGGGACTCTTTTTTAGCTAATTCATTGGGGGGGGCACTCTTTTATGGGCTGTATCCCCTATATTAAGCTGTAACCTTGATATAAAATATCCTTATTTCCAGGTTTTATAGGTTAGACAACAATTAGTAGAGGACGTACTTAAAATTAAAATCAAAATCCTCTTTTGTGATCAAAACATACTTCAAAATTTTGTGTTATTGACCATGAAACAATAGTTTTTGGTGCATCACTTGTGAATTTAATTATAAATCTACACATATATGTTGGCGCCCCCCTAGGTGTATATCTAGGTACAGTAGGGTGCCGTGGCACCCCTAGGAGAACCATTGTTAGGCCTATAAACACTGGAATAAATCAGCATGAACTAATTTAACTTGATATACTGATACGTAGCATCAGAAAGGGCAATATTTGTGGTGTAAAATAGAGTCATAAACGAGGAATAAATTCCTTAAATGTAACTATAGAGCTCCAAACGTGTAGTAGGCCTCCATAAACACCGTAATTGTCACATTATCCATGGCCATATATTATGTTAAATGGTCACATATAAATTAATTCAAGTCAGCTATTTACGACCAATCTTTAAAAAAATATATATAAACCTATATTAATCTAATTAAATATTATATTAAAAATTAATCTTAATGGGGAGCCATTTAGAATAAACCACCCACATTAGACCGGACCGGGATTCAAGCCCCGATCTTTCCGTTATCAGCAGGCCAGTCTAACACGAGAGTGATGTCTTAAACCAGGCACGTCGAATTTGTGGCCCGCCGGCTGCATGTGGCAAGATTCATAATACTGTGCGGCCCACCAACCTTTGGATGAACCAACATACAATGTGGCCAGATTCATGATACTGTGCGGGCCGCCAACCTTTGGATGAACCAACAAACAATGTAGCCCATTTCGTCTACGTTGTAGTAATACATTATTTGAGATTAATACATTTAGAGATTGGTCATTATTTGCTGAAATTTAGCAAATGAGATTGGTGTACCACATTTTATTAATGACTTACCAAAGCTCGATTCCCAAAAATGGTTAAATTCGCGCACCAAATATGTGCATTATTTGTCGGCACAAGTGCATATTTTCGCTCATGAAAAGGAACAAACACCCGAGCGATCGCATTTACCGATCCGTATTTGTCATCTATTTTGAAGATGACCACAACAAGAGATCTAAAGCCACTCATTCACTTGATGCAAATATAAAGTTTCAAATTTTTGGTAAAAATAATAATAGGATAAGTCTTAAAATTTTATTTTATTTTAATTTTATTTTTGTTATAGGTCCTAAAAAGTATTTTAAAATTGAGAGTTTATCACGTAAGATAGTGATAATATTGAACTTTCTGAATCGCGGCACCTTCATTATTTTCAGTGTTAATTATGGTCCTAATGATCAAAAGAGTTTGACACGCCTGCCCTAGACCACTCGGTCACTGAAGCTGGTGACTCTCATGTAAAAAGCTTCGACATGACACAGCGAAAACCAGGCAAAGCGTGGATCGGATTGGGCCATTGTCCCTGCATTTCTTAAGAGATTTGATTCCCCGAATAAATCCACATAAAACGCACTAATCTCGTGTTGGACTAGACGGCCGAAGACGGGGAGATCGAGGTTCAATCCTGATCGGATGCAATGAGAGTTTTTTCCTAAATGGTTTTTCACCCTCCCTTCACGCAAATGCAGATGCACTCCCTTTAATTTAAGCCTTCCTAATCACTAACCCATTGCCCGCCTCGGTGGCGTAGTTGGCTAATGCGCTAGTCGTGTTGAGCTCAACCGCCGAGGACGGGGAGATCGAGGTTCGAATCTCGGTCGGGTGAACTGGGGGTGGTTTTTCCTAAACGGTTTTTCACTCTCCCTCCACGCAAATGCGTGTTCACTTCCTCTAAATTCAACCTTCCCAATTCCTAATCCATTAGAGTAATTAGTACTTAAGCGTATAATCCGAACGGGTAGTAAGACGCGGTGCTAAATATAAAATATATAACACTAACCCATTAGTGTAACTAGTACATAGACGTATAACCTGAACAGGTAGTAAGACGCGGTGCTAAAAAGAAATAATCATAAGTTTATTTATATATGTTTAAATTAATTTGATTTGCCTGAGCTTCGCAGGTAACCGAGTTAGTCTAGAATACTCGTCATTACTCTCAACTTATATTAGGTAAACATATAGTCGCAATGGAACAATGTCGAATATAGTGGAAGGTGGGTGGTGGTAGGGAGGGAATCAAACAAATGTCCACGACTCTTATTTCCATTACGATAGCTTGCTATTCCTTCCCCCTTTACCCTCACAGATCCTCTTTACCCCATCAACCTAGCGGCCGATGAAAAGCGACTGCGAATTACGCGATTCGCTCAAATGGTTCTCTCTTTTTCTCTCTGTCGCCCCTCCCCACGCCATTCTGAGGCAGGCGAATCTTCCCTCGAACTCCGATAATTGCCACCAGGTGCGTGCTC
>CABFWO010001409.1:53375-68504 GCA_902155825.1 Timema genevievae
ACACACACACACACACACACACACACACACCACTTCTCAGATGACGCTGCATTCATCCCGTTGTGGGGGGTGCGGATATAATCCCATTGTTGATCCAAACTAACCAGTAAACATCTCGCAATGAAAAAGGAAAAGACACAATAATGTAACGACCTAAAAAAAAAAAAACAAGCAACATAATCTGTTATTTGCTTTTGGGCGTGTGTAACTTTAGGAAATAAATCAAAGACGAAATAAAGGATATGAAAGAAATATACAGTACGTTCTCGTACAACGAAAACATTTTCGGGGATGTAGCCTATTTTAAACGAACAATAAACTTTTAAAAGGGCTGTTTCAATACCAGCACGCCATTTTAAATATATACAAAGTAAGTTATGTTAGGTGTTATATACAATGTATAATGCACATGTACAACCCGGATGAAATACGAGATTTTTTTGTTTGTTTTAGAATAGTGAATATTGACTAAGCAGAAGGCATGTATATAACTAAAATACTATTTATTTATTTATTTTGGTGTATCTCGCAAGTCAAGCCCATGAAATAGAATATTTATTTCTTTTATAATGTTAATTCCAAATTAGAAATTTACCATTTTGAATATTTTTGAAACTAAAATTTTTGTGGCGCTTCCTTGGTGCCTAACCATTCATTTAAATAAAAATATGAACATATTTTGAGTAGGGCTCCATGAATTACTGCCAAAAGGAACCGTTTCACATTATTAATATGTAGATTAGATATCGGAAATATTGTATTACTTTATAAACCGCCTATGTGCTTTAGTGGTCAGAGTTTCTGGCTACAGATTCAGAGGTCCCGGCTTCAATCTCCGGCATTTTCAGATTTTTCTGTGAAGTACTGGCTCTGGAACAGAGTCAAACTCAGCCTCGTGAGGACAAATGAGGAGCTACTTGAATAAATAAGTAGTAGCTCCAGCCTAGAAAACTGAGACAAATGACCAGAGGGTTCATTGGGCTGACCACATGATACTGTACCCTCTACCCACAAATGTTGGCACGATCTTCGCCAACATGCTGTTGCCACTCGGTTGGTGTAGCTTGCTTGAGAACTGACGTCATGGAGTTTTTTGTTTTCTTGTAGTTATAAACAGGTTGTCTATCAAATTAAAATCCATTATTTTCTTCTTCGATATAGTTATATTCAGAGATTAAATAATTTCTTTAGAAATGCGATTCTCGGTATTTTTGTAGACAAAAAATTGAGGAGTAATTTTTGATTTTTATTGTACTTTTATTGAAAGTAACACTATTCCACACACTTTTGAGTGTCTAGCAAATTAGTTTCAATTACACTAACATATTAACACAAGAAGTAATGAAAACGGTGCTTTGGCGCTGAAACGGGTCATTAAGGATAGCTTGCAATAGTGTTATTTAAAGCCAATAAACACCCCACCCTCCCTTAGCCTATTTTCATGACAAGAGTTTAACTAGACGGACCAGAGATACAATTTTTTTAAATAAATAATTAAATATATAAAACATAATTAGCTCGACTTTGATTGAAAACTCTTTGAAACGACCGGTCTATAAATAATCCATGTAAGTAATATGTGGAGGTATTTTGTAATTA
The DNA here is from genome assembly GCA_902155825.1 of Timema genevievae. NCBI lineage: Eukaryota > Metazoa > Arthropoda > Insecta > Phasmatodea > Timematidae > Timema > Timema genevievae. The sequence continues at coordinate 54,975 of CABFWO010001409.1, forward strand.
GCGATTTGAGACCCGCTGTGACGTGGTCAATTAACAACTGTTTACGACTAAAATATGTACGGTAATACTTGTGAATGCGTAGGAAATGTTCATAGGGACATAGCCTGTCCCCGTGACGTGGGCCATAGGTCTAGGGGATCCTGGTTCGACTCAGGTTGGTGCTGATGACTAGATTTATATTTCTATATGGTTTAGACCAGGGTTCTCCAAACTTTTTGCTATGCGGGCCACATAATATATTTTACACATTTTTGTGGCAAAAGTAACGTTCACCTGTTCTTCAAGTATCATTATATTTGCCCTGAATGCCTTGACATGAGCAAATAGATTATAAATCAAATTTGTTTCAACATGCAAATTTAGATTCAAGTCATATGGCCAGTCACGTCTATAAAAAATTTCCACTTTCCAAGGTCAGTCAGTGTTTGATAAAAGTGATTGACGTTGACTGAAGGCGTATTTTTTTTTTTAAATTTTGACATAGATTCTGAGAGTAACATTTCTACGTAGACCCAAAGATATTCCTTGCAATTATAAATTTTATTTTAAATTATCATTTTTTCAGTGTGTTTGTAATAGCTACACCAATAATTGTACTTAACTATTCATGTTTCATAAATGCAGGTCTAATACTACACACACACACACACACACACACACACACACACACACACACACACACACACCCCTCTCTCAAACCGTGGCGCGTGGACCCACCACAGGATTGATTAACTCATTGTTATTAACAGACGCTTAGCACAAGGGCCGTAGTACGTTTGGCACAGTACTAGTAAGTAAATAGGAGGTATTTTTGGACCAACCGAGAGATACGACGTATGGAATGAGGATAACATGANTATAGCAAGATTTTTAATCTGTTCCTGCTCATATTGTGTATACAATTGATAAGTTTATGGTGTAATAATATTAATAATAATATAAAATTGTATACTCTCTAATCTTACCTTCCTAATGCCTTTCCCCAATAAATTATAGGTGTTATAATGATATAATCTGTGTGTTTACGAAGTTGTTTGTTTTTCCACCACATTTTACTACACGTTAGGACCTACTCATTACTCTAACAGAGTAAAGAGGATGAAGTTAAAATAACAAAAGGTGTTCACTTTTCATGCTTGCGTGGTTGGAAATTGGTAAACCATTTAGGAAAAATACAGCTCAGTAGACCTACACACATCTCGGATTCTAACCTAAGCTTAATCACCATTAATCCAGTATATTGTGAAAGTGACGCCTCAATCCATGCGGCCACTTATAGGGGTTCCTTTGCTTCAAACATTTTTAGTTGTATAGTAATATATTTGGTCAAAATGTGGTGACGATCCCAGGTAAATTAGCGAATGACACTCATATAGTTACGCTTGATTTAAAAAAAAACTCTCAACCAGGGCAAGTGGTTGGTACGCTTGACCTGCAGTCGGGAGGTCTTTGTTCAGTTCTGGCCGGTTCCTCTGCTGATTTTTTAATACTTGGTGTTGTTACATTAGCTAGGATCTATATTTTAATACAAGTTATAATAGTTGTGTGATTTTTCAAGCACCTACAAGCCTAATCAGACATCGGACTAACTTGTGTCACAGTAATATTTGGTCACAGTTTACAGCCTATTTGTCGGAAACTTGTATTTAAAAAAAAATCGCATTTCACCTCAAATATTGTTGGTTTAAGAGTACGACCTTTTGAATTCACGTGTACTTTTTTAATTGTAGTCTTAAAGGGCCAGTTTCATAGTCAGATTTAGTACGCCTAAAGTGCGAGTCGATACTAAATACAGGACGACACCTACCTAGACCAAACTGGCCCATTCCATTAAATTTCAGGTAGGTGACGTCTTGTATTTAGTATAGCGCCGCACTTGAGGCGTACTAGGTCTGACTATGAAACTGGCCCATGGTGTCTTACACGGTACTTTACCCCCTCCCTTCTTTCTCTTCCCCCTCTCCTCTCCCTCCTCACGAATTAAATAAAAAAAGCCTTCACGATGTCGCACAGATGGTTTTCTTTCCCTTGCCTGTCTTCCAAAATGATTTCAATAGAATAATGTTGTATGAATAACAAATTATTACCCCTGCCCCTCTCCCTTCTTCCCTACCCTTTCAACTCATGAGAATAAAACAGATCTAAACAACGAGCTTCATATGTGTATGTATGAACAAAAATAGGTTATGTCCACTTTTGTATTTTTCTTTTTAATAATTACGTTTAGTATAATGTTTTTTGTTTGTTTTATTGTCACTGCATCTTACTACCCGTTATGGATCTACACATTTGTACTAATTATGCTCATGCGTACACACATTTGCATGGAGGGAGAGCTGAAAACCATTTAGGTAAAAAAAAACCTCAGTACACCCGACCGGGATTTGAACCCCAATCATCCCATCATAGTCTAGTACATTACGAGAGTGACACCTTAAGCCACGCGGCCAACGAAGCGGGTATCATGGTTGTCAAAGGCTTAATTTTAAAGGTAGGAGGGATTAATAGTTTCGTTTGTAAGAAAGTGCACCAGAATTGGCATGGATAGCGGATGAAAAACTCATGGTGAGAAATCAAATGTGGAAAACCAACTCCACAGTGGTCCCACCTGAGATTCGAACCTTTACCTCCCCGTCACGAATGATCCAATATCTTTATGTACTAGTGACTTAAACAGTGTGACCACCAAGGGTTCTGGTTTTATAGCCTTGTTAGTATAACGGTTGCGAGATCAAAGGGGATTCTCACTTTAACATCTAATTAGTATACTATGGTTTATTGGTGTTGTAGAGATCCGGGTTCGAATCCCGTACGGGGGTAGTGAGGATTTTTTTTTAATAAATGGCTTTCCAATCTCCCTCTACTCATATGTGGCTATACTGTCTCTAAATTACACCTTCCTCTTCTCTTTCATAGTAGTATTATTAAGTTTAGTCTCATTTTCAGTGGAAGGACCTCCTAGAAAAAGAAAACATTATTTGCGCCCAAAATTGATAACATTTTACAATTTTACTAGTGTTATTTTATGGGTAGACCCTATTGATAATATCGATATAAAGTGGCAGTCTAAGCTGTTATGACTTGACATATGAATAATTAAAAGTAGATCTAGTAACGTTTCTAGCTCTCAGATAAGGCCCTTCCTATTAAAATTGGACTATAAATATATGCGGCCATTCCGAACGAGTAGTAAGATGAGGAGCAGAATAAAAAACCTCATATAACTGCAGGTTCTTACTGTTCCCGTTAGTTTAATAAGTTGATCCCATAACATTTTAACAAGAGGGTGGCCAGAAATACTGTTTTTGGGGTGATATTCTGTTATCCTAAAGCACAGGCTGTAGTACACCTATAGATACTAGTCTTTAACTAAGTACTTTCAATAGTACTTATTTTGAGCTAGAAAAAAACAATATTTTGAATTAAACAGCCTTAGCGTAAAAGACAAAACCCTTGAGTTTTTTTTTTTGAAAAGTTGTATTTATAAGTTCTATTTACCAAAATCAGGATTTTGTTAGGAAAAATTACCTTTAAAAACGTACTTTTTAACAAAATCAGTGTATACCTACCTAAGTTTGATTTTTTTGTTACATTGGTCTCTCAAAGATTTTTCTTGATATTAGCTATTATTTGTTCCAAGGGTTATTTTGCTTTTAATGCTATGTGTTAGTAGAACTTTTGTATTTAAGCACTAGTTTGAAGTGATTAGCAATTAACATCCTAAATTTATTTACAGCCGATAGTAAAAGTCTAAAAAAATAAAATAAATGGTATGGCACACCACACAGACTTTCTCTCTCTTTCTATAAACTCGTAAGATTTCTGAACGGAATAATGTACATTGTATCATCACCACTCCACATAAGAACACGCATAAAATAATATACAATGATATAGAATCAATGAGAAAAGAGGCGCATCTTTGTCCACCTAAGAGCATTTCAAACAGTTTAATGTTTTCCACAAGGGTCAACACTTCGTATTAAAATTTCGATTTCTGGTTAAAATTTTAACATTTTATAAGGTGTTGCAGATCTTCAAGTCATCGCATTGATATTTAATTATTCATTTATACATTTTGACCAATAAAAAATGTAAATATTGACTATTGAGTCTAAAATGGAGATAGATCATTGCTATGCAAACATTTCTCCTAAGAGATTTAAGGAAAAATAACATACTTTTTTAGATACTTATATTTAATTACTCTATGGCATTGGAGAATTATTGCGTTAAGACTTAAGTAGTATATGTTTACAACTAAAGCTCACAAAATTGTATTAATATATTTGCAAATATCTCAGAAACTGCTGCTTTTATAAAAATATATGTCAAATAAAAGTTTTTTATTTCTAATAGTCCTACAATTTTGCAATGATAAGTTGTTTAGTTTCTCCAATAGTTGTGGAGATACGGAAATTAACGCTTCTGTAATGTACCCTAAAAATCATTTTCATAGGAAAATGAAAATAGCCAGTTTATTTATAATCTTAATCAACGCCTAGATACGAATTTTAATCAAAATCGTTTGAGCAGATTTTGAGAAAACCAAATTTTTCTCTTTTCGCCCTTCAGTAAACTACCCTTAATTTTAAGTTTTTATAGACACACAGACAGACGGCATTGCAAAGACTATTTTTTAGGGTTCGGGGGGTCATGAGACGTCGACATCCATCAACATTTCAGGTTAGTTTTTTTTAACGGTCGCAATACTTAAACTTTAATGTCCAAAAAGTTAAAAAATTCATATAATTGCGTATAGATTGAAAGTTATTGATTTTATAAAAATATGTTTCGGATAAAATATCTGTATTATAAATATATATACATATTTGTAATGCTAAGTAATTTCATATCTCAAATAGTTTCGGAGCTATTATAAAAAATGTTAATTTACGCATCAGACCGGAGCCCTTAAAGCCATTTTGCCGAAATATTGAGAGTAGCCATTTTGTTTGGAATATTTATTAATGTTCATAAATGAAATTTAATCAAAATCGTTAGAGCCGATTTTGAGAAAATCGACTTTTTCTCTTTTTTCCCTTCAGTAAACTACCCTTAATTTTAGGGGTAGATATCCAATTCCAAAAACCCCTCGGGGCAACCCTATGAAAACCCTAGATATCAAGTTTCAGCTCAATCGGTAAAATAGTTTAGGCTCTAGTTGGAGGTACAGACAGACAGACAGACAGACAGACAGAAATTCAAAAACCACTTTTTCGGATTCAGGAAGTCATGAAACGTCAAAATTCATCAAAATCTCGAGCTCGATTTTTTTGACGATCACCATACTTTCTCTACCTGTAAGATAGAGAGAAAGTAAAAAATAAAAATTGATCTATGTGTCTGTACGAACAGAGTTTTTCTTGACATTAACACTTTTTCCTTGAAATTTATTACGAAACTAATATTCTTTGAAGTAGGGCGTATTATTTTACTTGATGTAACTCAATGCTACCTTTAATAAGCAATGAAAATTGATATTTAATAAATAGTTTAGTGTTTACATATTTTTTCTCTCTCTTACTCTCTTATTTTTCCTCAATCTAATCTATTCGTTTTTGGTAACATATAATTGCATTATGGATTAAATAAAAAAGCGAATATAGTTGTTAATTATGGTTATAACCACATATACATATCATATTCTTTAAATTGAAAAATTACATCTGTACACGGGAATTGAGCCCGGGATTTTTTGGCTTGGTATTTAATTTAAGAGCATGCATCACATACCAATCAACTCTGTGATAAAGTCCGCTAGAAATAGTAGATTTATACGAAAACTATTGAACGTGGATCATTTATGATTAAACATTAATGGAGATAAAAAGTTGATAGAAGTTCTTAATACTGAACTTTTTGAAATAGTAAATAATATTTGGATAAAAACTGCATTGAAAAGGCCGTTTTTGACCTTTTAGATTGGCTTCACAGATAAGCACTGTGCACAAATCTTCATTTTGTCTTAATAGGGACATACTGTAGTATTAACAAGAAACTTTGTCCCCTTGTCCCCCATCGTCACCGAGGAAAATTTCAAGTAATCATTCAAAACTAATGCACTGCATACATTTTTTTAGCATATCTTAGGTATTTTCTTTTCCCTTTTACTTCCATACGTCACGCGCACACACACAAACGCAGATGAGAGCCGGGAGCTGAGTTGGGACTGCTATGATGAACGCTCTTAAAGAATATGGCATGTTTATTTCTGTCCTGCTTTTTCTAGATAAAATATGGTCATCATAATTTAAAGGATTGACTTGACTCGTTCTTGCATTCAAGGGCAAGGTATAGGGTAGGGGATTATTATAATTATAAGGAAGGAGGTTGCGCGAATGGTAACTTGAGAAGTTTTGGTGGATCCACGTAAGTCACTTACTTCCGCCTGTGAGGTTTTGTTTGGTCTAGTCTAACCTCCTGACCCTCCCTCCCTTGTCCAACCTCATTTCACGCTTATAGCACTTGTATAGGTATTAGATACAAGGCTTGCATTTGGGTCAAAAACCCCTTCGAAAGAAATAGGGAATGAATAAAAGAGAGGGGGGGGGGAGGTTTATGTTTCTGCCACTGTTCACCTACTGAACCACAGTTGTTGACGTTAGTTTAATTTTATTTGTGCACTTTGCCATGTGCCAAACAGTATCTCATTTCTAAAAGAAGCCGACAGAAACCACCCAAGTAGGTATTCGCAAATAAAACATTGAATATATTACTAATTACTTCTCACTCACTGTAGAATAGATTGCCGGGAACGGTTGAGATTTGAATCTCAACCGGGTGAACAGAAAAGGTTTTTCACTACGAAATCAAGCTTACTTGCTGTTCTGAAACTATCTGAAACAATTTTATATTTACGTGTATTGTTTCTAGTGACATTTACATATCCAATTGCCCTGTTTAAACAGTTTGTCAGAATCTAATCGAGACTAAAATATAACAAGGCTTAGCCATTTGAAATCATTATAGGGTCTCAATTTAAAAAAATCCATAAATACATTAACTATATTTTCAGGCAGCACGATGTATGCTTACATAGTTAATTTACTGTAAAAGTATGTGCTTAAATGTTCAAAATCAAATCACCCTCTTGATTTGCAAGTAGGCTAAACATAGAATTTAGTTGAATATATTTTAACCTAACAGAAAACACAGCAAACATTTACCAGATTTTACCGTATTTATTAAGATATACTTTAAGAACATATTCACAAACTTTTATACTCCTTCATGCAAGTATATATTGCGTTGATTTATGAACTTTCTTGTGTGTTCTGTTTGTATGACATGCTCTTCTTTTATTTGAATACTACAAAATACCGTATTTGATAAAACATTTGTTCTTGGCTTTAAAATCGACAAATAATTTATACTCGCTTACAAAATTAATACCAAGTTATTTAGTAGCTAATGTCATGTTTTCTGTTACATCATCAACACTGTCTCTAATGTCATGTTCTCCTGTTACATCACCAACACTGGCTCTAATGTTATGTTCTCCTGTTACGTCACCAACACTGGCTATAATGTTATGTTCTCCTGTTACATCATCAACACTGTCTCTAATGTCATGTTCTCTTGTTACATCATCAAAACTGTCTCTAATGTTATGTTCTACTGTTACATCAACGCTGTATCTAATGTCATGTTTTCTGTTACACCATCAACACTGTCTCTAATGTCATGTTCTCCTGTTACATCACCAACACTGGCTCTAATGTTATTTTCTCCTGTTACATCACCAACACTGGCTATAATGTTATATTCTCCTGTTACATCATCAACACTGTCTCTAATGTCATGTTCTCCTGTTACATCATCAAAACTGTCTCTAATGTTATGTTCTCCTGTTACATCAACACTGTCTTTAATGTCATGTTCTCTTGTTACATCATCAAAACTGTCTCTAGTGTTATGTTCTCCTGTTACATCAACACTGTCTCTAATGTCATGTTCTCTTGTTACATCATCAAAACTGTATCTAATGTTATGTTCTCCTGTTACATCCACAACACAGTATCTAATACCATGTTCGTTTGTCCCTCAACAGGTCCCCGGTCTCGTCGGATCAAGCGCAAGGACAAGAAACCAGAAGAGAAGCGTCCCCGGACGGCGTTCAGCGGCGAACAGCTGGCCCGGCTCAAACACGAGTTCACCGAGAACCGCTACCTGACGGAGAGGCGACGTCAGGAGTTGGCTCGTGAGCTGGGTCTGAACGAGGCTCAGATCAAGATCTGGTTCCAGAACAAGAGGGCCAAGATCAAGAAGGCGAGTGGTCACAAGAATCCCCTGGCTCTTCAGCTGATGGCCCAGGGGCTGTACAACCACAGCACTATCCCACTGACGAGGGAAGAGGAAGAGCAGGCGGCAGCCGCTGAGAAGCAGCAGTAAACAATCGCCGCCCAGCTTATTACCGGAAATAGGAGTCAGGGATTGCTTGCTATTGTGATAAGTGATTAAGGACTTCCGTAGGTGGCATTTAACTTTCGTGTTGAACGGGAAGCTTCTCAAAACTTTGCGACTTTTCACTACAACTATTTACATTTTATTTTGAAGTACTAATCGTGACCGATATCCGTGATCTCAAAGGTCTAGCGACAATTTCTTTTCTTGGAGATCTGAAGCATAAATTTAAGCTCAATTATTAAAGACTCTTACACTAAGAATATAGCAGTTGAATTAACAGTGCACTAATTAATAGACCTACATTTAAAAACAGTAAGTCGTCCCTTGGATCAATATATCGACCATTATTGGCCAACGTGTTTTGGAGCTAGCGGTACAAACATTATTTTCAATCATATTTGATTTATATGAGTTTTCAGTAGGTCTTATTTTAAATACTATATTAATTGTTATTTGTGGCCAAAATTTCTCAAACATGTGTAACTGATGTATTATGTTGAAATATTTATGATCGAAAATGTTAATAAGCCTAATATTTGTATAACATTCGTTATGTTAGCACAATTATAAATTATTGTAATGTAACTATGTATTGTTTTATAATATATTTATTTAACAAGTTTATTTCTAAAAAAACTTCTATGAAATACTTTTCGAAATAACACTTTTTTTCTGCAAAAATAAGCTGAGTACATAATTGATTTTTAAACAGCTAGTCATTTTGTTGGATAGTCTTGGAGAGATGGAGACATTTTTATATTGTATCACATAGATAAATAACTCTTATGAGCTTCTGTTATTAAAACATTTATACGTATAAAATGTTGCTATCACTATCCCAAAAAGATTCAAAATAGATACCTATGTTTCTGAAGTAATTGAGAAATGTTTATCACATTATCAGCAATAAATATAAAGGAGTATAAGTGCGTTGTTAATTTTGTAAATGTATCAATATCATAAATCGTGTAAATACAGTGTGCTAAATATTTAAAATATAATATATGCCAAAGACATACAACCAGTTTGAAAAAAACTATAATTAAGTATAAAAGTGTGTTTATTGTGCTGTGTCTAATGGTTAAATAGAATAATAAAAACAATATATTTGTTTTGTTATAGATAGATGTTGCTGTATGTCACGGCAGAAATAGTTAAAACTATTCAAATTACAAACTGACTGAAGATGTATAGTTATGCTATAGACTTCTAGCTGGATAATACAATATGCCAACATTTTTATTTGTATTTATTTATTCAGCCTATTGAAATAATATCATTATAGACAGTTTCACTCAACACAGCTTATCTTTATAATATTCATAGCAAAAATTACACTTTAAGGTGAGGTGTAAGGAAACAAGAATTAAGGTATATATTTTTTACAGTTTTTATATCAAAAACCTGTTTTGGCTAAAAGAAATCAAATATTTCTCCAGAAGTAGATTTACCTGGTGAGGCATTTAAGTTGAGACACCAAAATATCCTGAAAACAAAGCATTTTAGGAAAAACTGTTTTGAACTAAAGTTTGTTGTTTTTGAAGATGAAAGAAAATAGCACTAGTTATTTTTTTGTTTGGTGGATGTCTTAAAGGTTATTTCGAGGTCAACTTAAAAAAAATCTAACCCTGGATTTTTTGTAAAGGAGTTTTACTCTGCATAAAAAACCACATATTTTTGTTGAAACATTTCTTTATTTGACATCAATTTTTGAAACTATTTTAACTTTCATTTTTTGTATAACAATTTGATTCAAGATCTTTTCATTTCATTAAAAGTGTATCGATGTTAATGATCATTTTGATCATTTGTTAAAGTAATTTTGTGAATAATATTGGGTTTAACGGAATAAAGACTAACATAATGCAATAAAAAGTTCTTGAATAAAAATTGTTATAAAAAATAGGCTACAAATTAAAATATCTTCAAAAATTTGACGCCATATAAAATAAGTTTTTTGACAAATTTTTTTTATAGAATAAAATTTTGTCAAGAATATTACAGGTTTTCGTTAAAAAAAACCAAAGTTACCTTGTAATAAGCTTCAATATGTCAACCAAATAAAAAAATAACTAGTGCTGTTCTCTTTCCCCCTCACTAATAAGAATTTTTTATTTGAAATAATTTTTCTAAAATGCTTTGTTTTTCGGGTTAGTATGGTGTCTCAACTTAAATGCCTCAGTCGGTATTTAATTTAATTTTCTAAACATGGTATTCTCAACAGTTCTGCAATATTTGTCACGTAATTTGACTAGGAATGTAGTCAATTAAAAAAGTCCTGATCAAATTGCATTATGCCAATGACAGATATTCAAGAAATGGATAAAATTCAATGTGTAGACAATTAAACTAAATGTATTTGCTCGAGAAATATATGATTTATTTTGGGTAAAAATATTGGTTATAAAAATTCAAAAATACTAACGTTAATAATTACTCTCATTCCCTCTTTTCCCCTCACAAACACATTATGTACAGGCCTCCATAAGTTTTGCTGAAAGGATAAATAATATGAATTTATATCATAAATGTGATGTCCAAAAAGAAAATTGAAATAATTTACATTTACTTACATAAATCAGTTTTATTCTATTTAAAATAATTCGAAGGTATCCGGTTGGTTTGGTGTATGAGTTCAAGGCTCACTTGTGACTCTGAACTGGTAGCTAGAAACTTGAGTTCGAGTTCTGAGTGGTTTACATATTGTGATTATAGTACTGGTGTTCCTCTTACTTTCCTAAAAATTAACGCTGGCACATTTTATTCCTAACTGTCATTCTCATCCTTATCTCGTCAGATAAAGTAGTTTTCTTGTGGGGTTTTCACCCGACCGGCGTAACTAGGGTTGATGACATCCAGAACAAACAAAAATATGGTGTCCTTTAAAAGATGTTCCTAAAAATTCTGGCATTTACGCATTTTAATAAACCTAGTGGATTTAAGATGAGGAAGGTAGAATAAAGAAAAATTATGAGCCAATTATGAAAAAAATCTCTGTACACTAAATCAAAATTCAAACTCCAACCTCATCACCAAAAAACCAGACCAGATGACCTTGAAATGTATTTTGCACTCTATTAATGTTGGCGATTACTTATTAAAACCACTGTGTCAAACGTAACAACTAAAAAGGATTCTGATATAGTAATCTTTCATCATCCAATCACAGAGCACAGGTTTGTTGGGAACGATTCAACCAAATTTCACTCGGCAACAAGAATCGTTCGAATTCACCAGTCATCCATGAAATAAACTCACCAGACTTCACATCTATGTGACGCCATCCAGAATCAAACCCGGGAGCCTTAAACTCATTCGGAGAAGACCGAACCACACGGCTGTAGAGAAGTAATGAACTTGAACATCTCAGGATGTGTTGTTTGTTGGCGCGAGTTAGAATGGATGTTTAATTTATCTTGACAATGCAATTGAGTTAAATAAGATTAATTTTCAGATTCACTACGATAAAACTCTTACTATAATTTTCTTTTCTTTTTTCAAATGCGTGTATTTTGGTTTATTAATTAAAAATAATACTTTTAATAATCATTGTTTTACATACGTAGTGAATACTTACTGAGCTTTGCTCAAGAAAAAGAAACATATATTTTTGAAAGTAAATAAAAGGGAAGTATTCAAGTCACGTAGACGTCAGTGAGCTGGAAAAAAAATTTGTTTGGTTTCGTTTGTTTTTATTTGATCTGAATTATATTTTCCTTAAAATTATAGCGCAGAGATATATATATTTCTTAGCATAACGTTTTACTACCTGTTCAGATTATTATACGCATATGTACTACCTACGCTAATAAGTTAGGAACGAGGAAGGTTGAATTTAGAGGAAGTGTACCCGAATATCCATGGAAGGAAAGTGGAAAACCATTTGGAATAAACCAGCGTCAGTACACCTGACCGGGCTCGCACCCCTATCTCCCTTTCATCGGAAGTCCTATATATTGCAAGAGTAACACCTTAGACCATGCAGCCACCAAAACAGGTAATATTTTGTCGATTTTATGTCAACTTGACAGTTAGTTTTATCTAAAAACAAAAACAAAAAATACTAGGCTGCATCTTACTATTCGTCTAGACTAACAGTATTAATGGGGTAGAGATAAGAAATGTATTATTTTATTTTAAATGTGTCCGCATTCGTATGCAGGAAGACCAGCCCCAGTATATCCGGTGCTTGGAAGCTTAATTCACGTTCCCATTGTTGTGGGTGGTATTAAATAATGCAATTGACATCGTAATTTGTGTTAATAACAATAGCCCCAATATTAATACCAACCAAAATAATATAAATTTAGTAAAACCATGTCAGTCCTGTGCGCTCAAGGAGGGAAAGACGGTAAAGATAATACTTAATGACGCAGATAATAAGGAATGTGGTGTCGGCCTGACATTATACATAGCAATCAGTGACTGGCTTACTGCTGAGTAGCACGCAAGCATCTTAACCCTATTAAACCTTCCCCCCACCCCCCATTACTCAAAACCATTTCCTACATGAATATAGTGCTCAGAAAGAAGGTGTTTATTTGAACTAAATTCTATCCAGCGTAGGAATGGTGGTGACTAACAGCTAGCAGAAGATTTTTATTGCTAGCATTCGTTGAAAGTCAGTATTATTAACCTATCTGTAAGTAATTATTATGTTCTTAGTAATATTATACTATCAATCAAAAGTGTTATCAATCACTTCCTATAATACTCCATTAAGGACTATATAATTGTATTTTTCATGACTTATTGAAAAAAAAATTATAAAACTTTTATGTTTTTTGGCTTCGTGATTGTGGCAACAAGAGGTATTATAGTAGATTAAATAAAAAATTAAAAAGTATTAAATTTACACTTGTACCTTCTTATAAACTGCCCACCAAAATAAATATATGTTTTTGTAAAACTAATATAAATAACCGTACAAAATATTAGTTTCAAAATAAATAGTTTATATTTTTGTAAACACATGCGCATGAACACAACCGAAAACAATTTGTATGACATCATCAACCACCCTGATTTCATCCTGTTCGCCATCTTAATTTTTGAAGAGAAGATAGCCTTTCGAAAGCTATCGAATGTAAAGCATTTTTAAGTGAGCTACAGAAGCCACAC
>CABFWO010001409.1:70901-111089 GCA_902155825.1 Timema genevievae
TTATAATTATAAAAACTAATATGGGATTAAATGCAAAATTTAAATTTTTTTAAAATAAAATATAATATTTTAAAATTTTATAAACAGTAATATATTATCACATTTATAATGTTATTAATAAAACTATCAACAAATAATTATTAGTAAAATAAATAAAATTTTAAAAATTATTTATTTATAATAATAAAAACCAATATGGGATTAAATACTAAATTAAAAAAAAAATAATATAATGGAAAAAATAAATAATTAATACTAGCCCTAACATCAACATGTCAACAATAAATAAAAAATTAATATATATAAATAAAAATTTAATAAAACAGTCAGATATGTTTCTTGTATAGACCTCAATTTTGGCTGTCAGAAGTGACAGCTGATAAACACATGTTTTTGCAGATCATATGGTTCGGCGGAAGGATACATAGTAACTTTTCAAAGCTATCAGAAGTCAGCTGTGAGCTGTCAGTCAGCACCACAAAAGATAAAATTGAGGTATAATTACCACCACTCCTATGCTGGGAAAACTCTGTAGATGTTTTCATATAAAAGAAATATCTATCTCACTATCGAAAGGACTCAATTTATAATTATAATATAAATTACTTTTATAGGTAATAGTAATAATGTTGCGCGTCTGGATTACATCAGTCGTAGCCCAGTAGTGTAAAGATTAGCCAGTACTAATGTATCGTTGCCCGGGGGACGCCCGAATGTACTAATCGTACAGCCTTTCCGTGGAGGCTCTTTCCATGACCCGATGAGATGAGGTGATGATAGTGATAATGAATATGAGGGTGTTGAGTCATTGGAAACACAATCTAACTCAAGCCTAATTAACCAAACCTTTGTGACCTTTGAAGTAATTTTTCTTTTGGAAAAAATACGCACGGTACCAGCTGGGAATCAAACTTGGGGCCTTTAGGCTCGTAGCCAGGTGAACTGACCACTACATCACGGTGCCTGTTACTTATATTAGTACTTACTGCCTATAACAATAGCTTTTTTTTTTAATTTTAGAGCTTATTTCAATTGGTAGCGTGTCTGCCTACTGAGCTAAGGGTCCCGGGCTCGATTCCCAGCATGGTCGAAAATTTATTTTTGATGAAAATATGGGTTTACCCTTTTCACATTGATAATTTAACGGCCGGGTACTGGATGTTGTGCCTGTCCTAGTCTCAAGTTGGATTATAAGGTATATGAAGCTACGACAGGCCAAGTAGTGGGAAAATATTTGACTTGAATAAAAAACTGACCCAGACAACAGGCTGGAAACAGTAATGGATGTAAAATTTGAGCTTATTTATTATTTGTTTCTAATCGGCTGAATGTAGTTAAGTCATATGTTAGCTTCACATTTGGCATTTGTTCTATTTGTCTGTCCGGGTGTTCGTTCCATGATAACTAACAAATGCATTGACCGATTTAAACGAAATTTGGCAGTGATATTCTTTGAATCTAGGCCGAAAAACATATTCTAATAATTTTTAAATCTGGTTATCCTTGTCAATATGGTGGTTCCCCATAAGGTGTTTCGTCTTATAGCTCATCTCAAGTAATTTGAATTAAAAATTCCAAGCAATCAATCAAATAGACTACCTGGGATGTGTTTTTGTACATTTCGACATTTATTTTGTGATAGTGACGTCTTAAACCGCGTGAATCGCGGTTATTATCTATTACTATGATGGACTTTTGAATATTAATTTGTTTTTTGTCTAACTTGATCACTAATGAAAAAATATCTACTTCAAATCCAAGGAGAAAGCTTAGGAGGGATTTTAACTTAAAATCCAAAGAGAAATTTTAAGATTGTGGTAAAATTAAGAATATCAGAACTACTAGTTAATAATTTGTTCAGGCTCCTAATACAAATAAAATATTATCAACACTTTAGACAACACTTAAAGTAAGCTCCAAATCACTCAAATCTCCCTCGTTAGAACCAAGAAATTTGGACTCACCTGAAATTCAAAGAAAATAATTATCTTAAAGTTAGGGCTACGCCCGAATAATCTCGACAGTATAATATGAAACTTTTATGAATTTATAAATATATTTAATTTATGAATAGGCCTATATTTTAGTAAAACTAACAACAATACCTTCGCACAACTTTGTTCATTAATTAGGCACTATATAAATAAACATAGGGTCAATGACATAAATACCCTAATTGTGGGCACGCGGATTAGACGTCAGCCGCATATAGTTTGGTTTGCAAGCTATGAGTAGTTCAGGGGTCAGATACTGGCAGTAGAAATAATTTAAACCTTATACTGTTCATATTATAACTTTTAAATTACTTGTTTTAAGAAATTAAATAATCATCCTGAAGCTCACTATTCCCATTTAATCTCGCCTGTTGTCAATAATGTAAAACTCAGAATATACGAAACAATAGTTTTACAGGTTGTTCTTTATAGTTGTGAAACTTAGTTTCTCGCTTAACCTAACGAGATGAAATTTTAGCGTGTTCAAAAACAAAGTGCTTAGGAACATATGTGGCACAAAAAGAAATGAAGATAATTCATATTTGAGGAGTTTACAAAATAAGGAGATACATACCTTGTACTGATCAGTGATCACCAATATTGTTAGGGTAATCGAATACCGCTACGGTACGCTAATGGAAGAAACTAGAACAGTGTTCAGAGTATTGACTGGTAAACACATTGGAAAAGAATAGTGGGAATACCTAGATGAAGATGGGAGGATAACATTAGAATGAACCTGAAAGAGATTGGGTGTAATGAGGACTGGATAGAAATAGCTCAAGATAGGTAAAGGGTGTAGTGAAGACTGGATAGAACTAGCTCAAGATAGGAATAGGGTGTAATGATAACTGGATAGAACTATCTCAAGATAGGGATAGGGTGTAATGAGGAGGACTGGATATAACTAGCTCATGATAGGGATAGCGTGTAGTGAGATAGATTGGATAGAACTAGCTCAAGATAGGGATGGGGTGTAATGAGGTGTAGTAGATAACTAGCTCATGATAGGAATTGGGTGTAAGAAGATGGACTGGATAGAACGAGCCCAAGATAGGGATAGGGTGTAAGGAGGACTGGATAGAACTAGCTCATGATAGCAATAGGGTGTAATGAGGTGGACTGTATTGAACTAGCTCAAGATAGGGATAGGGTGTAATAAGGTGGATTGGATAGAACTAGCTCAAGATAGGGATAGGGTGTAATAAGGTGGATTGGATAGAACTAGCTCAAGATAGGGATAGGGTGTAATAAGGTGGACTGGATAGAACTAGCTCAAAGTAGGGATAGGGTGTAATAAGGTAGACTGGATAGAACTAGCTCAAGATATGGATAGGTGGAGTAATTTGTAGGTGGGGTAATGAGCTTTCGAGTTACTAAAGCCATAGAGTAAGTAAGTAACTCACTATTCTAAAACAACGCCTCTTTCTATTCGTAATAAAATATAAATCGATCCGGTAGTCACTTATCTAATTGCTAACAATAGATCACAACAGACTATTATATTCAAGATAAATAAGAACAAAAATATTAAATTCTCATTTTCAAAGAATTGATTTGACGATTCATCTAGAAGTAATTAGTGACCACTTCTTTAAGCCATTTAGAAGTCGTTTCAAGTAATTATTATTTTACAGCTCTAACTTGTCCTCCTTTTAGGGGATGTCTAGGAATAAACCAATTTTCGTTCGTTTTGAAAAAAGTACAAAGGAAATAACTTCTATCAACCAATTATTCATAATGATACTTTCAAAAGTCTACTAATGACGGCTGATAATTACAATAGAAATTAACATCCATTTCACAATAAAGAACAGAATACTGTTCAACGTTTGGCTGTATTTTTTCCTTGGCCTGAAAAACTCAGTTTATTTAATGATATATTACATCTTCTATCTAGTCAATTAATTTCGGAAATAAACCCAACAGTCTTAAGCAGCTCCTTTTGATACCAAACGTTCAGGAATTACAGCTACTGTATTATTTAAATAAACAGTATAAATTTGAGATAATTATTACCTTTGAAAACTTTGTGTTTTAAATGTTGTGGATTTTATGAAACATAAACTTATGAACAAACTTGATTTAAAATGTTAATTGATAGTTTAAAAAATATATATATGGCACTTAGCAAAATGATTACTTCTAAGCATTGTAAAAAAACCCAGCCGGACTAGAATTAAATATCACATTTATAGTCATATGTTCTAAGGCACCATTATCACGATTTACTTGAATGCTGATTACGGGAAGGGTTCGAATCCGATTCGGGTTTATTTATGGTGGTTTTCCTGGATTTTTTCCCATTATATCGCAGCACAAATGTGTCTATGTTTTCTCCCATTTTTACTTTACTCAGTTCTATCCCATTATTGTCAATATACGAATAACCTAAACGGTTAGTAAAATGTAGAGAATAAAATTAGCCTATTTCATGACTGATTATCCGTGAAATTAGATAAACGATTATTCTCAAACCTGAAATCGCATCGAAATGCATCTGCATTCCTCAATATATAATTTATTTTTAACACCTTGTCTTACAACCTGTTTGGGTTATACTCTTATGTACTAATTATACTAATGATTATTTTAGAGATTAGTAAGCTTGTTATAGGAGTTTTACCCTCATTTGCCTGGAGAAAGAGTGGAAAACAAAAAATTAACAAGGATGAAATTCTCCATAAAAATGTTCCTTACAGCGTTTTGATAACTTTATCAGTTTTCATGTAACAACGCAATGATTGATACGGAGCACTCACTTTCAGTTGCCTTTGATAAATTATGCTCTCTGTATTTGTATGATAAATTCTATTTATTACTTAGTCAGTTCAAAACTAAGAGAGCAATAATAATTCAGATTATTAATGAATTTTTTTTATTATATATCACATTATATTACTATACATCATAAGAGGAAACATACGCCCTACCTACGATTAAGAATACATTAAGGTCATAAAAAAAATAAAAACACAGAAAAGCCTCAATTACTGTCAGCTTCATAGCATTGTTCATTGCATAAGCATGCATGAACACATGCACATTTCCTGCCACAGACAATACGGCATTTGCAAGATATAAGTTCATGAAATGCCACACGGAAGCTTGGGAAGAACTGGTCAAAAACGCGGCAGGTAAAATACATATTTAAGATCACCCCCTCTTTTCTACCTTCCTTCCCCAGGACTCTGGATATAAAAAATGTGGCTTTGAAACCAAACAGTGACCCCAGACAAAAGTTCCCTGAAATGATGTTCGCCATAAATGTGGATCAAGGGTTTATTTTGTGGGATATATATATATATATATATATATAAAAAAAAACTCTCTTGCCTCAGAAATGTCATGGTGAGTGCTGGCTTTATCATAAACTGATATAACAAACATTCAGTGGATACTTTTCATTGCTAGGCTCTGGTGATCCATCAAATCCATAGTCAGTTGCGAAAATCTGTTCTCCAATATAATCTGTTGATTGTGCCATGGGAGTAGCCATTGCATCACCGTCATTTGAAACTCTTTTATCAATAGTTTCATTAATGCCTTCATTAAATACTAAAATAATATCTTGTCCTTTTTGGTGAGCTTCAAGTCTGGGAATATGAGTTATCAATTTCTCCTTCAATCTTGTTTGGCTAACTTTGCTTTAAAAAAATAAATTGAACAACGCGTGAATCATACATTTTACAAAGGTCAGACAGCTTGAAAATGGATGTTACATCTTAAGAATATTGACAGTCAATAATTAAATACATCAGCTCTGCAAACACAAAGCTGTGAGCTGTATTTTATTCGCTCCAATTTCCTACGTTCATCACTTTGAATCTTCCTTGCTTCATTATACAGTTTTGCAAGGCATTCCCTGTGGTGCTAAAGCTACCATATCTTCATAACTGAGCTTAGCTAACAGACTACTGTCTTGTGTCATTATAGCTACTTCTCTAACGTGAACGTCCAACCCTATTTTTCTAGTCTCAAAAAGAGCAGGTACATCTGATTACAGAAGAAACACCCGTATTCTGGGTTTGTAAGGCTTGAATGAATGTTTGACCTGGTTCTTTTATTTTCTGTTCATATAACTTGATGATTAAGAATCAATTTTAGAAGTTCTATTTTTCACGTAGCTTATTAAGTTTTTGTAACTTTGTACTATTATGCATGTATCTGCATGCTTTATTCCACTTAGCCTGTCGCTTTACAAGTGTTTCTGCAACACACTATCCAACATAAAGACGTGAAGAACTAAAAGGCAGTTGACTAAATTTACTAAATTATTCTACATCTCTAGCTGTTGTTTATTATCCTCGGTGTCTTTACCTTTTGTGCTTGCAGGACATTTCGAAGGATACTCATCCTTTATTGGTCAGTATATACATAAATCCCAATTTGTCTACGGAGATTTTCAAGAGATACTAAAGTGAATTTTTTTGCTGTCCATTTTACTCTTTGTACGATATCATATTATAGTGTCAAACAGGAGAGGAAAGATAAGTATTACATTTTTGTACAGAAGAAGATACAAGAAAGATGGATAAAAACATTTAAAAGGAAGGAAAACAATATGGCTTTTACAATTAAAAGAAGGACACAGTTCACACTTTACATTTCCGCCATTGGATAAAGTGGTAATGGCTGCCTCTTGAAGAAGATTGATCGTTAGCATCCATTCCCCCAACCTAGGTTTCATTCTATCGGAGCTCATTAGGAGGAGTGTGAAAATCTAAACGCAACTTCCTAGAAGAGGAAATTAAAACAAACAAAAGGGAGTCAAATAAATGATATGGCACACCGCACCACATAGACCTACGCTTTTATCTTAAAATATACATTAACTAAAAACTCGTAAGATTTGTGAAACGAAATAGTAGGTCTATACAATGTTACCCGCCTCGGTGGCGTAGTTGGCAAACGCGCTAGTCGTGTTGAGCTCAACCGCCGAGGACGGGGAGATCGAGGTTCAAATCTCGGTCGGGTGAACTGGGGGTGGTTTTTCCACTCTCCCTCCACGCAAATGCGGGTTCACTTCCTCTAAATTCAACCCTCCCAATTCCTTATCCATTAGCGTAATTAGTACTTATGCGTATAATCCGAACGGGTAGTAAGACGCGGTGCTAAATATTATTATTATTATTATACAATGTTATATAAACATTACACCAAAGATCATAAATTAAATAATATACACTGTTACTTACTTACTTTATGGCATTAGGAACTAGGAACACTGTATTAGAAAAATTAAGGAAAGAAAAACATCTTTGTCTACCAAAGAGCATAAGAATCAAACTTATTTTCAAAGATATGAATAAAAATCATATATATCTGCTTATAACTCAGAAATCATTGGATTTATAAAAATATATTTCAAAAAAAAGATTTCTATCATTATTAATACTACAACTTTACAATGATAAGCTATTTTGTACCTCAAATAGTTACGGAGAAATGAACAAAATTTGAAAATGTCATCCCTTAAAGTACCCTCAAAATCATTTTCACGAGAAAATGAGAATCACCATCCTTTTTATAATGATAAACAGTATCTAAATATAAAATTTAATCAAAATAGTTTAAGCGAATTTTAATGAAATATATTTTTCTCTTTTTGCCATTCAGTAAAAGACCCTTAATTTTAGGGTTGTATGTCTAATTCTGAAATTCCCAAGGGAGAACTTTATGAAAACTTCAGAAAACAGGTTTGAGCTCAATCGGTAAAATACTTTCGGCTTCAGCCCGAGGTACAGACAGAAGGACAGACAGAAGGCATAGTGAAAACAACTTTTTTTGATTCAGAGGGTCATGAAACGTCAACATTTATTAAAAATTTTAGTTGATTTTTTTTACAATCATAATACTTTCTCTCCAAAGTGTGGAGAGAAAGTGAAAATTTGTAAAGAATGATAGGACGCTTAAATAGGAACATGTACAAGGAATAACATAAAGAAAAGTTCTTTATGTTATTTCTTTACATCCTTTTAAGTGTTTCTAACTATCATTCCTGGATCTTATTCCAAGTTTAATACAACTACCTCATAAATTGAAAAGAGGTTTTCCTTATAGAGAGGTTTGTACAAAATAAACTGAAGGGAAACTCCACAAACTTGAGAGTGGTAAGCACACTCCAAACATTTCACTGCGTGATTGTGCGAAAATGGTTGGGACTACAAAGAAAACTATTAGAATATGTTTTGTAGACAATGCTCTCCTCTTTATTTTTTAAATAAAACAAACACTTTTATATATGATCGGTTTGTGAAATAATTGCAAAAAAAATAATAATTTCAGAGGTTGATAACTTTGTTAATTAATTAGTTAAAGGGTATCTAAATTTAATAATTTTGAAAAACAATAGATTTATTCTTATTTCAATGAAACTCAATATTTAAACTGTACCTATTTCTTAGAATTCCACGAAAACATTATGATTTGGTTTCTTGTATTCATACCTGGTATAAATTTCAAAATAATTTGGTAAAAATATCAAACTGTAGCACAAAACATAAATCTACACAATAAAAAAATAAAAAAGGCGTGGTACTCAAAAATGTTTTTAAATTGAGATATACTCTAAAAAAAGTAGCGAGTAATTGGAACATTGAATGAGAGTTTATGTCCAACATTTCGAAAAACTTAACAGTTCAACTGATTTTATATAAACCCTTATTATTTATATTACGACATGGTTATTAGAATTATTTTGATCCCGTTCAGTTCTAGTTCCAGTTCAAGTCTCGCACTAATCTACTATGATGTACCAGTTCCGAAAAGTCGTTATATAGTTACATACATATGAATTAATTACTAAGGGTGTGCGAGTATTCGAAAATTCGAGCTTTAGTCGAGTAATGAATCTGCTCAAACTCGATTCGAAGATTTTTTTACCAAACACGAAAAATGTGGGTACTCAGAATCTTCAAGCTTTTTCTCAAAAATTTCTAGTGTAATTAATTTTCTTCAAATTTAAGATACAATTTCATAGCAAATAGAGGCCCTCACTATTTCCTTTTGTCAAATTTAAAAAAATGTACAGTTAAATTAAGTTTATTTAAAAATTCAAATTTGTGTGATTATTAATTATTTTAAAAATATATTAAAAACTAAAATAAATTATATTTGGACTTATTTATGGATCCATTATAAAAATCCAACGTAAAAAATCTGCTTCAGTGACCGCATGGTCTAATGCGCTAACCTCGAGTTAGAATATACCTTTTATTATGGGGAGATCGAGATTCAAATTTCGGTAGGGTGTATTGAGGTAGGTTTTCCAAAATGGTTTTCAACTCTCCCTCCACGTAAATACGGATATTCTTCCTATAAGTATAACCTTATCAGTCTCTAAAACCATAATCGTAATTAGTACATAAGCGTATAATCCGAACGGGTGGTAAGACGTGGTGCTAAAAAAATAATTAAATCTTACTCTGTGGCCAGGATGTATAGGTAATATATTATGTAATTTAACTCAATTAATTAAATTTCTCACCAACAGTCTACAAAAATCTATTATAGACTAAAGCTGAGAAGAAACGTTTTAAAAACGGCCCCACCTCAAAAAATAAAATTACATACAAATAATTACAGTATGTGTAGCCACAAATTGGGTAGTAAGAACTATATGAATAATGAATACGGTAGTTTAAAGCACGTTTTATACAATTAAATATGTTAAAACAAATGACATACAATTATTGTTATCATCTTTTTATTACATATAAGTGTTCATTATAAATATGGGTCGTAGTGGTCACACTATCTCTATTCCATTTATATTTTATATTTTCTGTTTTTGGTTTTATTTCTAGTCTCATAATCGTTCCTAAAAATAACAATAAAAAAATACTTCCTTCTTCCTCCTACATAATAAAATTTACAGTTTCCGGAGCGCAGAGACCACACATGAACTTCTGAGCACATTTCCCTCCTTCTTCCATGCTAGTTAAACTTTGCCCTCTTCCACTTAAAACTATCACAATAGTTGTTTTTTTGGTGTGTTTACTGCAAGAAAAATAAATGAACCAAATCCACGCTCTATTTTTATAAGAAAATGTCATTAAATTGGAATGATAACGATAAAAAAAACATGTTATTACTTTTTATAATTCATAAGCTTAACACATGGATCATAAACTACTTAATCTGATGAGCTAGAAATGAGAATTGTAACTGAGATTTTAAAAATAGACCAGCATCACCCTGAAGAGAGGGTGGAAAACAATTTGGGTCCCAACCCACTTCGGTGGACGCATGTTTTAAGGCGCTACCCTCGCAATAGACTATATTGATAATGATGCGGAGACCCCGGATCGAATCATGGTCGGATGTATTAGGGTAGTTTGTTCAAAATTATTTTCCACTATCCCTCCACGCAAATCCAGGTACGCTTTCTGCAAATACAGTATAATCTTCCTCATACATAAAACCTTTATAGTAATAAGCTTAAGCGTGTAAAACGAACAGGTAGTAAGTAAAACACGGTTCTAAAAAAAATCGAGCCTCACTAACCCATATCCCCAAGTGCACCCGGCCAGATCTTAGTTAGTGAGGCTCGATTTTTTTTAGAACCGTGTTTTACTTACTTGTCACACGTGAGTGGAGCAGAAATTCACACGCTAGTAAAAATGTTTGTTGACCCATAATGCCTTGTAACGCTAAATTAAAACAGCTGATTATCAATATATTTAATTTTGTAGTGGATCTTTTAAATTATTGTCATGATCGATATTTTCTAATGATTACGTTGTGTAGAAAAACAAATCCACACAAAAAGATGACGCACAGGCTTTTAATTTAATGGATTGCTTCAAATCATTTCACAACAACAGATGAAGCTGTCTGCTTGTATCATGCTGTGTAGGCTCACACGCATGCGCATAGTAGGTAAGTGAAAGCTAGCAAAAGGTTCATTATTGAAAATATTGGCTGAAAGTGAATCATGGGAACCTATTTGTAAATAATAATTATTTTCTTAGTAATACTATATTATCAATAAGAAGTGTTATCAAACAATAATTCTAATAATACTTCCAATGTTTGCGGTAAAGATTCTTCTTCTAGCTGTCATTTACCTGCATTCTCACCATATATGGGCTATAATAGGTTGGCTTAGGCACGTGTGCACTGATTGAGCCAATTATTTTTTTAAATATGATTGGTTCTTATCCGCAGATTAATTACTGAGCAGTTATTTAAGATTAAGACTGTAGCCCAGTATTGAACCAGGGTTCTCTAAAGCTACAGTCAGCCTCTCTAACCACAAGGAGACACAGATTATAGAGCAGTTATTTCAGGGTAAGGGGAGGACGCTAGCCCAGTATTGAACCAGGGTCCTCTAGAGCTGCAGTCAGCCACTCTAACCACAAGGAGACACAGATTATAGAGCAGTTATTTCAGGGTAAGGGGAGGGTGCTAGCCCAGTATTGAACCAGGGTCTTCTAGAGCTGCACTCAGCCTCTCTAACCACAAGGAGACACAGATTATAGAGCAGTTATTTCAGGGTAAGGGGAGGACGCTAGCCCAGTATTGAACCAGGGTCCTCTAGAGCTGCAGTCAGCCACTCTAACCACAAGGAGACACAGATTATAGAGCAGTTATTTCAGGGTAAGGGGAAGACGGTAGCCCAGCGCCAGATGTCAAGCTTCTAGAACATTAGTCCACCTTGTTATTGGGTTGGAGCTGCGTGGAAGTGGCTAATGAGGGCTGCCCGCCCTCTTAATTGGGGGCAGGAAGGACGGGGGGTGGGTGGAGGGGTGGCAAACACACGCTAGCTCCCCCTTCTCCCCGAAACCCCTCGCCCTTCCCCTCACCACACATCAGTTTGTTTGCTCTCCTGCCGCCCACGACGATCACACATTCCGCGACTATATACTGACTGCGTTGCGCAATGCGTGTCACCGTTGCTACCCTTGCGCGCATGCGCAGACTTGAGACTGGAGACACTCGAGTAAAACATTCTTTACAAGAACATGTCCACTTTCCGGACCAATTGGTTATATCAGACCAAGACTTACAAACTGACTTAACTCTGAAACAGACTTCATATCATGTCATCAGACTGAATTTCAACATTGTGAGTGTGGAAGCTCCAATTTCACCAACATTACTCAAGTTTTTGGCCGTGCTGAGAATAGAACTCGGGAGTCCTTGGCTGGGCAGACAGATTCTCTACCGAGTGAGTGAGAGAGTCGGGAAATATCTTGTTCATACATGATTCCTTGGAAATACGGTAGTAATTGTGTTAAAAACAAGTGCAATCGCTATGTTGTTTTCTAGCACCTCATCTTACTATCCATTCCGGATATACACTTACGTACTAATTATGTTAATGGGAATAAGGAATGCTATATTTAGGGGAAGTATACTCACATTCACGTGGAGTGAGAGTGGAAAACCATTTTGGGTGGAAAAAACCTCAGTGCACCCAACCGAGATTTGAGCCTCGATTTTCCCGTAATCAGCAGTCTAGTCTACTGCGAGAGTGATGCCTTATACCATGCGGCCATCAAAGCGGGTATGTTTTTGTTTATTCTTGTAACCTACGCTATATCGTTCATAGTGGACACGTGGTCTAAATATATAGTCTAGATCATTTGACCTGGTTTGCCGCTGACGGCAAAATTGGGATTAGAATCCCTGCTGAATGTACTGAGAGTGCTTTTACTCAATTTTACTCAATTTACTCAAGTAACGCTTTAAAATATCAATACAATATTCTTTATTAAGTCTTATTAAAATTTGTGTCAGTTAGCGTGGTCCGTATAGATACCGTTTTTATTCTTATTTGATCAGAATTTTTTTTCTATGTTACAAATATTACTACTCGTCCGAGTACCTTCATCTTCTAAACTAATGAATGAAGACTGAGAGAAATATACTTTTTGAAGAAATATACCAGCATTTGAGTGCAGGTAAATTTGAAAATAATATGAGAAATACCACCCCCAGTAAACCGGCCTGAGACTTGATCCCCAACCTCAAAGTCATTTGCAAACCAAACTAAACGAGGGAATGGCACCTTAGCCTATGTGCTCACTGATTCAGGTTATTTCATTAGTAAGAATGTTAACAGCTTTATATTTTCTCAAAATTAACTCTATGTGTATCAGGGACATAACTCCTTATATTTGATTTGTGATTTTGGAGAAGGTTTATTTATAACTAGGAGAAGCAAGGTATAACCCCGAATGGGTAGTAAGACGCGGTGCTAGAGTAATAATAAAAAACTAGGACAAACAATCAATAGTTTTTTTTATCGCCGCGTCTTAAGACCTGTTCATGTTATACGCATGTATGATAATTACTTTAATGGGATAGGGACGAAGAAGAAAACATTTTAGAGGTAGGCAACTCGCATTTGTGTGGAAGGAGATTGGGAAACAATTTAGGAAAAGCCAGTTTCAGTAGACCCAACTGGGACTCGAACCTCGAATCGCCCGTAATCATCAAGCCAGTCCAACACAAAAGGGACGGCCACTAAAGTGAGTAATCAATAGTTAATTTTGTTACAATCTAATAGTTTTTATTAACTTATTCTCTCATATAGTTTCCTGATGAATAGGGTAAACACCGAAACATGTCGATTTAATGTAGGCCTACCCTTCGCTTAACCTCAACGGTATTAAGCTGACCTTGCATTGCTCCACTCGTGGTGTGATACGTGACCGGCCCTGTGGTGTAGTGGTAAATGCACCTGGCTACGAGCCTAAGCGTTCCGGGGTTTGACTCTCGCCTGGTACCTTGGGTATCTTTCCCTGAATGGGAATTACCCAATGGTCACAAGGATTTGGTTAGTTAGGCTTAAGCTGTGTTTTATAGGGTCCCTACACGATCAGTCAGACTGTCAGTCCTAAGATTGACAGTCTGACTGTCAGTATTCATCAATATTTACAACGAGACCGTACAGTGTCAGTCTTCGTATAATTATTTTTATCAGTCTCAGCTCCTGTACGCAAGCAACTTGTAACAACATGGACGATAAGAAAAAGGCGTGGGCAGTCTATGTTTGCTACTGAGACTGAAGGAAATACTGACGAGAGCACTCACACGGTCAGTATCACGGTCAGTATTAATGTCAGTCTTTTGTCAGTCTCTCCCACCACTTGCAAGACTGATGGACTGAGACTGATGTGATCAGAAAATTTGGATCACATCAGTATTTTAGTCAGTCCGTCCATCAGTCCATCAGTACTGCCACTACACGATCAGTCAGACTGTCAGTAATAATTATTACTTTGCTAACACTGACAGTCTGACTGATCATGTATGGGCCTATAAGTGTTTCCACTGGTTCCACACCCTCATATTTAATATCACCATCACCTCATCTCATCGGGACATGGAAACAGCCTTCACGGAAAGGATGTACGATTAGAACATACGGATGTATCCTGAGTAACGGTACATTAGTACTGGCTAATATTTCCACTACTGGGCTACGAATGATGTGTCCTAGACGCGCAATATTAGTGTAAAACGCGAAAGTTAAGACTGCAATCTTTCAAGGCAGAGTGTAAAAGTAGACGACCCTAAACTTAGTGAATACCAAACGTTATGGATATGATTTCAATCTAAATTGCTTGGTAACAATCAGATAATAGCCTATGTTTATTTTAAATTCTAAGGCTTGAAATAAACATTTCTTCCATGCCCACTTTTATATTAGTTCTAGTGTTGGTAGGGGAGATGAGGATGTATATTTAAAATTATATTACTGTCATTTAATACCGGGCAGTTTAGTTACTTTTACAAATATTTTTGTTTGTTGAATCGAAATATGTAGACGGTCTGGACCAGTTTTATTGTTATTAGATAACAGTAAGATGAGTTGTGGTGACGATTCTCAGGAATGTGGTCTTTAGTTATTTCGTGCTGTTAAGGGGAGGGGCCCTTGTGTCGTTTCTTGACAAAAAAAAATACTTTTTTTTGTCTCTGTTTTTTAATCAATTTTCTTTCCATCTCATACTCCTACAATTGTTTTGGTCTGTATTTTTTCTTCAAACACTTTTTGTAAGGCGTTATTTTTTTTCTCTTTCTTTTTCAGCTTTAGCAAGGTTATCACTATGTTTATATAATGTCCAAATTTATGGTTTTTTGTTTGTTTTTTAAAGGGGTTTTATTTTATGGACTAAACAATGAAAATTACGTAAACACATTCAAACAAGAAAAGTAAATATTTTGTCACATTGCTTTAATTTTTTGCTAATGCAGATTCATTGTCACTTTGAATAGAGCTCTAAGGCTATTAATACTGTAAAAAAAACCTTTTAAATCTTAAGTTTATCAACATAATTGTACTCTAAAATATTACACAGTGGTACACCTGGTAGTCCCGGTTTCGATTCCCAGCTGGTACCTTGGTATTTTTTCTCTAAAAGGGAACTAAACCAACCGTCGCCAAGGTTTTATTAATCAGACTTAGGTTAGAAGTGTTTACACTGGCTTCACACGCTCATACTATCACCATCATCTCATCTTATTGGGACATGGAAAGAATCTCCATGGAAAGATGTTAGTTGTACGTATTTTGTACCGCAGCTTGACATTTTCTCCCGTAAGACTAGGTTATCTAGAAACTATTTCAGGGCAAGCTTATTAACAATTCAGGCGAAACATCCACAAGATTAACATTAAAACGAGAGAAATTATTTCAAATGATGGCTTCAAAAAAAAGTGTGTAGCTAAATAAACAAAATACCATTTTCATTAAGTAGCCTTCTTAATCCCATACTCCTTCAGTGGTCATGTGATTTTAAGACGTCTGTCTTGAAATATATTAAATTGCCTTTGACGGGAAGGGCAAGGTTCGACTCTTGCCCTAGTGCTTTTCCACATAATATGATCCAAGCTGCCTGAGTGGTGCAGCAAATTCACCTGCTAGCAGAAATTTAGGTCTACTATGTTGGCCACGATGTTTAGCATCGCAAGCTTAAAACAGCTATCAACCTATAATCCGTTCTCCATAGAAATAACAGTTTAAAAAATACAAGATTTTTTGTGGTCAGTAATAATTGATAACGTTTTACTATATTATTGGAGTTAAATTATAGGTATTTTTTATATCCATTATTGTTTCCAGCCTGTGGCCTGGGTAAGTTTTTTATTCAAGCCATATATCTTCCCACTACTTGGCCTGTCGCAGCTTCATATACCTTATAATCTAATTTAAGACTAGAACAGGCACAGCATCCAGTCCCCGGGCGTTAATTTATCAATGTGGAAGATTAAACCCATAATTGAATGGATGGCATGAAAAAGGAAAAGATTCCACATTTTTACCATTTAAAACGGAGATAGCCATTCTATAGCCGACCCAAAGCTGCATCAATTGGCCTAAAGAAAGAAAATATTCCTCCATTTCTAATGCATACAAACAAGACTTCGATATTTGAATGTGGTGTAAAAGGAGGAGATTCCAGGAATTTTCCTTTCTTGCACGCAAGAACTTTTGAATTTAAGTATGTTGAGAATAAAAATATCATTGACTTCAAGGGTTGGTGGCCTGATACTTTAAAGACAAGTACAAAAAGTGTTGGGAGTAATGAAACATTTCTAATCAGCAAATACAGACAACTAGTGTACATACAAGATCAAAAAGGTTATGCAAATTCATTCATTGACGGACTCCTAGGTGATGTGCTCAAACTGCATAAAGGTCGTGGTAACGTTGCACTTTTGTGTATAGTGGAAAGGTTCCTATTAACTCACAAAAATTAATGATCTCAGAAAAGTTGTGAGCTATGTTCCCGATGAATACAAGGAATTATATGACAACATTTTGCTATGGCCGATAACGCTTGCTTAAGCTGACGCAGTTTTAGAGGTGATGGTAGTTTAAGAGGATAGCGACTAGAAAAAAAAATTAGGACACACTGATAGTGAAAACTAGCATTTCTATGTGTTTTGTGTAAGCATTTTTGTCCTTTTTTTTAAAAAAAATTGTATGGTTAGGTCAGGCCATTTTTTTGTGTTGCTTTTTTCATGTTATTTTTAAACTGTATTATTCATATTCACTTTTGGATGAAAGATATGTCATAAATATTACTCTAATAATGATTTAATTAGGAAATAATAAAGATTGTTACAAGTAATAAATTAATTTAAAATTATTACCATTCTTTAAATACGTTGAGGAGTAAAAGGAAAGTATTCCATCAAATTAATTTAAGTATAACGCTCCTCTTTTATTTTTGAAATTTTAAAAATTTCATCAATAATAAGTTTTCAGTCATACCGTGAATTGAACCCGGGAACATATGTTCAGTAGGTAGACACGCTACCAACTGATCTAAGGTGTTAGCCAAGTTTGGTGTGTTTTGCTATGAAAATTGAGCAGTATTTTATTTTCTAGTTGACAGACTGTTAACATTTTAGAAAAAATACTAAAAATGATTGAAAGTAAGGAGTGGTTATAATTAAAAGTTAAGACTTAAATAAATTGCTCTAAAATATATATGTAAAAATTAAATTTATAGATTAAACAGTTGCTAAATTGGTAGGTGTATAAAGTGAAATTAAAAGTCAGAATGTATAATGTAAATATACTTCAGGTGACAAAACATATTGTCAAATATGAACATTTATATACAAATATAATGCATCATCAACTAGACCATAAACGAGTTGATGAAAAGTCTAAATCATAGGTTGATACGTTCAAAATATTAATACAAAAAATTTTAAGATAAAATATAATATGGTACAAAACAATATATATATATAGAGAGAGAGCAATTTATCTAAGTCTTAACTTTTAAAGACAAATTATTGTCATGAAAAATGTTTTCAAGTTATAGGACTGTGCCATGCTGCAACTTAATACATTAACACACACATTTTCATAACGAGTGGTTTCCAATCACCTCACAACAGTTAAATGGAGTTGTCTGCTTGTCTCTAGATTTACGGCGCACGCGCACTGGTTTTAGTCTGTTGGTTCTGAAATTTTACTAGGTATTCCAAGCAGAAGGGCAAGAGAAGAGCGGAACAAAGTGAAACTAGTTGTATTAAAGCAGAGTGGGTTGCGTTGATGCAGCTGAAATCTCACTATTGGCTCGTCACGTGACAACCTTTCTGTCCTGCTCTTGTGGTTTGATGAGCGTGTGAATTCCACGGTTAAGTTGGAGCTCAGACTATTAATTTTGGTCCTACGTTGTCATCCCGGGAGAGAAAGATAGAGAGGTGTGTTGGTTTAGTAGGTTGGCCGCGGGCCATGCGCATTCAACGCCGGGGTATCACATGTTGAGTGTTGACAACTATTCTACCGCGGGCGTGGGAGCTGGAGCCTATCTTGGTACACCTGCCGCAGTCTTGCGCATGCGTTCACTCGACACACACACACACACACACACACGCACACACCTTAAAGAAGGTGTAAAAAAAAGTTCTTATTTCCACTGTTCCTTCGAGGTCCAGTGCCAAAATATCACTACGTCTACAACACGTGAATTTATTTAAAATACACATTCATTTTCTTTCCGAGATAATGAAAATGTTCTTTTTAGAAACCATTTTTCTTGGATAAATGAATATTGAGCTGGCTTTTCTTTCTATCCTGGAGCTACAATCGAGTTGAAATTGCGGTACGACAACAATAATTTAAAAAATCTGAATCGGCGGGAAACGCGGAACAGATTACGATCTCCGGAAAAAACACCAAAAACGCAAAAGAGGAGGAAAAATAATTTCAAAAGCACACGAAGGTATGGATCACTGAAGTGCACATCTAAAAAGCAACAACTACATAACTTGGAAACATGGCTAACATGTATTGTAAGCAGTCCCCTTATTCTTTACAATAATTACAATAAAATATTTAAATTTTAGAGTTATGTTAGTCTAGGTTAGGTTAAGTGTTGCCATATAACGCTCAGAGACTATAAATATTTTATTGATTTCATTTAATGGTGCCCTTCTGATATACTTCAAATCAGTTACACAGACTCGGGCCCTGCGCTTTCAGTACATAACCGACGAGCTAATATAGTACATTTTTTTTTGTGGAGGTTATGGAGATTTCTGAGTTAGAATCTTGGCTGCGTGTACTTAGGACGTTTATTAATAAATTATACCCCACCCTACCTCCAAGCAAATATGTGCACATCTACTCTATATTATACTTTTTTCATCCCTAGCCCATTAGTGTGGTAAAATTGTGATAGCCTGGATGGGTAGTAAGATAAAGTGTAGATGAATGTTAACATTCTCACGACATTCTCATTCCCAAGAAATACGGAAATATTTACGGCTGAACATATTTTTTAAATGTAGAGCTTTCTATGTAAGCCATTATCGAAATTATTTTCCTTTATATAAATAAATATTTTTTTATCCCTGCGTCCAACTACCTGTTCAGGCTATGCGCATATATGATAATTACGCTATTGAGTTAGGGATGAGAAAGGTTGAATTTTTAGAGTAGCCTAAGTGTACATGCATTTGTGTGGAAGGAGAGTGAAAAACCATTTAGGGAAAATCGCCTTAAGTTCACCCGACCGGGATTATAACCCCGATCTCCCTGTCATCGGCGGGTTAGTATATTATGCCTTAAACCATGGGGTAAATGATTTGGGTTAATTTTTGTTAAATTACAGTCGTAGTCGTAATCATAGGCGTAAATTAACCCATTTGTCCTATCTATGAAAACTGGTAGAGTATAAAAAACAAAAATTGACTATTGAAATCTGCACAGCCCGCATCTGTGGTCATGTAGACTAGGTCACCAGTCCCATTTAAAATGTTTTGCAGGTCAAAATATCAGCCGAGTATATTGAGGGTGTTTTTACCTAAACGATTTCCCACTCTCACTCCATGCGGTACGGATAAATTCCCTCCTGAATTTTATCTTCCTCAACCTTACCTCAAAAATGAGGATGTCCAAATGGACCGGATGGGTAGAAAGACACGGGGAGTGTGAAATATTGTGTTTTAATTATTATATAAATCCGTCATTGTATGCTATGAAGACCCATATCCTATCTAAGGTAAAAATAATATTGCACAAGAAATATTTTTCTTTCACTTTATTAATTTGTTTCTAAGGCCAAAAAATTTATAAACCAGTACAGGGTGTTAAAAAAAAGGTTCAGGGCTTTAGGATCTTATTATAATTATTTGAGGTTCTGTCTTTCGACAGGTCCATTCCTTTTATTAGTGAACATATACTACCAATGTGCCCCGACCGCTGCCTCCTCCTTCAGCTCCTAGATTTTTCTTCTTTCCTTCTAGTCATCTAATATTTGAATCCTCCTTCTTCCTTAGCTTATTATTTCAATGACAAAATCCCTCCTTAAAGAACTGATGGTGTGCCTTGGCAATTTTAGCACCTTGTTCAGTGTGCCGTGAATTGAAAAATGTTCAAAATCGCTGCCCTAGAACAACGTACTCTCAGTCCGGCTATGTCCCACTAATTCCTAAGGATGTAAAGAAAGTATCGATACTTTACTAATATAGATATTTTCCTTTCGATACTAGTATTTTTTTTACTCAATACTTTTTTTTATACTTTTACTCACACTCCGGTATCGGATAAAATTTTACTACCACCTGAGTTAAGTCTGAGTAATAAAAATAATATTGGAAGGATAAACAAAAGTGTATTCAGAATGATATTTTAAAATATAATTAATTAATTCTACAATCAAAATTTGTATACATAAGTAATTATTATTTAATATTTTATTTTTTAGGGTGTTTGTAGGTTTCAGCAATAATTTTGATATATTAGATGGAGTTTTGGACTGATTCTACTTCATGATTGTGTTCGAAGTTCTCAGAAATTAAAAAAAAATATATATTGCAAGATTCCTATGTGCATATTAACCTTATAACTCTGTAAGCTAAAACTTTATGTTCAGTAAATTTAAAACCATTCACTATTTTCATTAATTTAACTTTCTCACCAAAACTGATATACATGGCAGCGAGTAAATAACTGAAAAATCTTATTGTTCTTGTTATAGAGTTATATAGATGAGACGCAGCTTGGTATCTACCTTACACTCCTAATGATCTCAAAAAACAATTTTCTGGGTGCAATTCTATTTCCCCGCTTCTTTGTAATATCAATATCCAATAAACATCTTCAAACGATGTTTGTGTCGTGTGTCATCTAATCTTCTCATCAATATTAGGACAGGCGAGGAACGGAAGACGGGGAGTTATGACAGTATTCACACAATATTTGTCTATGACTCTGAAAAATGTTCACATTCAGCCAATAAAAAGAAAGGATCGAGAAGATACAATAGTGATATATAATTTTGTACAAGGTTAAATAGTTGATTTTTATATTTCAGGTATTAATTAGTTATTAATTTTGATCGAAAGTCTCCTGCTCTACAACGATCACATTACTTACATCTTAAAATATTATAATTACAAGAAAAACTGTCTGACTCCCTTTTTTTTTTATCCATATGAAAGTTCTAGGAGACTATAAATTAGCAACAGCGAAGTATTCATTCCTGATTGGCGAGTTAAAAAAACGTTCCAACATTCCAAATTTGTAAAGTCAAAACTTTACGATTTTAATTTGAAAGTCACAATTGGACCTGATCACATTGCCTGTCATGCTTCGAATTATTTAAGTAACATATTCAAATAAAATATTTATGTATCAAGTTGAAAGTTTTTTTTAGTTGTGTACTCCCCTCCCCCTTAAAAGTCGTGTTACATGTTTATATTCCTGTTCTGTTCATATCTTGCGTTTCTTATATTCATACGTTTCTCCGTTTCTTCTGGTGTGAGGAATCTCTAAAATACCCATCCACAATCACCATATTACCTAATCTGTCTGTTTTTAAGAATTCAACTTTTAGTAAAAGTACAAGTGATCACTCATCAACCAATAGAAACGCAAGGTCATGAACCCGATTCAGCTGAATATAAACTTGATAGAAGCGTTAAGGAGGCTGTATACTG
Source organism: Timema genevievae (assembly GCA_902155825.1). Lineage (NCBI taxonomy): Eukaryota > Metazoa > Arthropoda > Insecta > Phasmatodea > Timematidae > Timema > Timema genevievae. Next base: position 92,816 of record CABFWO010001409.1, read on the forward strand.
TATATCTATTACACATCGCAGACGTTTAGAAATCCCACCTTTTATTAGAAAAGTGGTTTGCTATTTTAAAATATGGCTCACACCAAAATGAAGGCAAAAGCTAACGACATGTCCCTATGCTATTAAAAACCATACATGCTAAGGTAGGGGTGACCTGATGGTCTAGGGGTAAGGTGTCAGACTTCTGTGCTGAGGGTCCGGGGTTCAATCCTTGGTATCGCCACATATTTATCTGATTGCCAAACCCTTCCTTCACCTCTGAGAAGACTTGTGATTGTGAGGAATACCAGGCCTCCACCGTGGTTCGGATTCCACGTTAAACTGTAGGTCCTCCATTTCGTCTCACAATCACCCTACCATCACACATTAGTGTAAGTGCATATAACCTGAACGGGTAGTAAGACGCGGTGCTTATAATAATAATAATAATAATAATAATAATAATTTAAGGTATGGATGTAGGTGACTTGAGAAAAGACCAGTATTTTTACAGTTTTTATAACAATTTTTTTTTGTTCAAAATAAATCAAATATTGCTTTTACACAAACATATAGTTTAATTTTCTTCACATGGTGGCCTCAGCAGTTGTTGAATATCTGTCAAGGGTGTTCTGGAATTTAATGACAACCTTTTCTCTTGATTTAAAAAGTTTGTTAAATTATGCCGCCATACAGCTGACAGTTACTCTACAATGGTACCCTTAAAATCATTTTCATGGGAAAATGAGGTTAGCCATTTTGTTTATAGGCCTAATGTTAAACAATACCTACATACGAGCTCTAATCAAAATTATTTTAGCCGATTTTTATAAAATCAAATTTCTCACCTTTCACCCTCATGTAAACTATCCCTAATTTTAGGGCTAGTTCCAAAAACTTATAGGGGGAATCACCTGAAAACCTTAGAAACCATATCTTAGCCCAATCAGTAAAATGGTTTCATATCTTTGTTGAGATTCAGAAACACGGCATTGCAAATACCACTTTTTTTGGGTCCATTAAACGTCGAAATTGATCAAAATCTCGAGTTAGATTTTTTGACAATCACAATACTTTCTCTCTCCAAGTATTTGCGAGAAAGTGAAAAGTCAGAAAGGGGTTCAGGCAGCTATATGGATGAATAACATGTCTACTCAATGAGGTAGTCTTATTCCAGTTCAGATTATGAAACACTATTTCTTTATTAAGTGTTAATTTCTTATGTACTTAAAAATATTTGGCCCAATTGGCTCCTCTGTTGTCTACATTTTTAATACATAGTGTTTAATACTCAAGGCCATCCTCGACTATCATTGGCCACGGAGTACCACATGGTCATTTTATTCCAAGCAATATCACCAGATAAGATCATGTAACGCCCTACAAAAGCCTCAGATTTCTGGCAGTGCTAGGACAAATGTAAATTAAATTAGTTGAAAAACTACACCTTGACACGGTAATCAAAACCGGGACCTTTGGTTTAGTGCGTCACTGAGCTATCCAGATTGTCCCACGATCATGATTGGTTTAACCTTTAAAGCAGAGTATACAGCAGACGTGTGAATTCATTGGTTACCTATGGCTATCATTGAACTACATACATCGGTGACTTGGGGTTGGAGTTTATTCCGTTACTCCTTGAATAGTTTATTATTATTATTATCACCGCGTCTTACTACCCGTTCGGGTTATACGCACTTACGCTAATGTGTAATGGTAGGGTGATTGTGATATGAAATGGAGGACCTACAGTTTAACGTGAAATCCGAACCACGGTGGAGGCCTGGCATTCCTCACATTCACAAGTTGTGATTAATACACATCTTGTCAGAGGTGAAGGAAGGGTTTGGCAATCAGATAAATCTGTGCCGGGACCGAGGATTGAACCCCGGACCTTCAGCACAGAAGTCTGACACCTTACCCCTAGACCACCAGGTCACCCTCGAATAGTTGACTGTACATGATAAGCGATATTCACAATAGGAAGGTATCTACAATGTTATTTCGGATTGACCTTGACAGGCGGTGGATATATTTGCGCAATCTGAGATTATCTTAGTTGAAACACAGGGATCGTTTGGTCCAGGTTGGTCATAGGACGTTTGAAGCAGTTTTGTGACAACAACTGTTAATCATACCTTGTGTGTGTAGGTTATATTAGGTCTTCAGAGATGAAAAAGGAATATTTCTGTCTTTCCCTAATCCCATACGACCTATATCAGTTGGTCCAAAATACCTCTCATTTACTTACTAATACTAAGCCATATAGCGAGCGCGAAAGGGCCTACCAATTTGGCCAGGAAAGGTATTTTCACATACCTTCCAGCTTTTTTAACATGCCACGCTCAAAATAGCCACCATTAATACATAATGTAAGATTCAGCATTCATTCTCAATAATTATGAATACCATGGATTTATTTTCTCATTTGTTCTATAAAGATATTATTAAGAGAATTCGACTACAATGGAATAAGTTGCAAATAACCTGGTCTTTGTTGTATCTTCTAACCGCAGTATTAAAGTGAAATATAAGAAGCATATTTGTTTATTAAATACGGTAGTGCTGCAGTATGTAGGCCTATAGTCCAATTTAGTAGGAAGAGGCTTTTAGAAAACACAAACACATTTTTTGAATCCCAAAATTAATAATATTTTATTATTTTAATAGTGTTATTTTATAGGTATTGGTAATATCTATCAAAAGTGACAGCTTCATGTATCGCAATTTGACGTATGAATACGTGAAAGTATCAAGTATATTTCCTAGCTGTCAGATAAGGCCCTATCTACGAAAATTGGCCTGTACGACCAGTAGGCTATTTAAATACTGGAAATAAAACATTACCATAAAAAAGAGACGTAAATTTTCCTTTGATTACTTTTTCTGTCTAGCACGTCGGACATTCTAAGGCTTCAGACTCGTTATAAAATGGAGGGCCGATGACGGGAGGTGAAAGGTTCGAATCTCAGCAGGGTACACTGGGAGGTAGTATTCCCCATGTGATTTATCACTGTGGTTTTTCAATCCCCTCTCAATGCTAATTCAGAGATACATGCTATAAGACTATCGTCACCATCTCTTATTTTTATATTAAGTCGTTAATAATCTTAGGGTATATAATAATAATAATAATAATAATAATAATAATAATAATAATAATAATAATAGTAATTATATTTTAATAATAAATGGTTCGATACCTTAGCTCAGTCGGTACCATATATGTCTACTGAGCTAAGAACTCAGTATCATCATCATCACCATCTGGTTCCAGTCTCTGGCCAGATCAGTTTAGTAAAATGCCTCCATCTTCCTCTATTCCTCAACCATTCTGTTTCCTTTAATCGCTAAGAACTCCTTGGTTCAATTCCTGGCATGGCTGAAAAATGTATCATTTGTATGATGTGGGTTTCCCCCTTTCAAAATGCTGAATTAATGACCTGGGGCAGGATGTTGTGTCTGTTCTAGATTCAAGTTAGTTTATAAGTCGTGTGGTTGTATAATCAGTCGGTTCAGAAAGTGCACGATAAGAAACTCAAATAAACAAGAATAATAAAAAATGAAATGTGAATGTTTATAAATAACAGTTACAGCTTGTTGTATTGCAAATCAAGGAGTCATTGATGAATAGAATGGTTTTTAAGAAGATTAGTCAATATAATACAATAATATAAAAAGTTATTAAAAATGCAAATAAATCTTACAAAATAAATGGTACGGCACAATTGCACAAACTTTCTCATACTGTGTAACATGGCTTCGAAGATAATTTTCAAAAATTAGTTTTGAGTGAACTACTCTTATATATGCTTTCCCTATAAAAACAAACACATCATCTTGTTAATCACAATAATCACACTTCACATATCTATTTTAAACCAAACTGTTCGAATATATTTAACGAAATTAAATATTTTTAAAAATAATTTTTTTTAAACTACTACTCTAAAATTATTTATTATTTGTTAAAAAAAAGGATTCTTATTTACCATACAACATTATTCCCAGATTCCCATTTTGAATTCAATCTTTAATGTCAATTTTAAAAAAAAAATCTGTAATTTGTCTAAGTAAACTACCCTTAAATTAATTTATTCTAGATAAATAAAAAATAATAATGTAAAATAGTCCCCTGACACCAATTTTGAACCAAATTATTTGAGCTATTTTCAAAAAAATATTATTTTACAAAAATCAGTCACTACACAGAAATCTATTTTGAACCTAATAACTAAAGCCATTTATTTAGATATTTAAATTTTAAAAAAGTCATCACTCCAGAAAATACAAAAATATTTTATTGCAGTAAATATTAATAACACTCTACTATTATATATATATATATATATTTAGCACCCCGTCTTATTAACCATTCGGGCTATACGCTAATGTACTAATTACGCTAGTGGGTTAGTGATGAGTAAGGATGAATTTAAATTAAGTGTACGCACATTTGCGTGGAGAGATAAAAAGTGTTGAAAAACATTTGGGTAAAAAACAACCTTAGTACACCCAACCTGGATCGAACCACGATCTCCCCGTCATCGGCAGTCTAGTATATTGTGAGAGTAGCGACCTAGACCATGCGGCCACTGAAGTGGGTTACTATATTATTTGTGTCATTTTACAGGTATTGATATTATAATTATTATATCAAAAGTGATAGCTGCATGTATAAATATATAAATAATATATAAATAATATATAATATATATATACACGACAATTATTTTAGTATTTTTTTTATGATAGTCAAAAAAGTTACTTGCTATCTAAATCGGAATGTAAATCTATAGCCCTGTGTTCATCGAGAGCACTCTAAACCGTTTAGTAATATTAGTATTATGAATAGTATTTGTCGTCAGAGGAAGGAGGCAGCGGCTTAGAAGAGGACCACAGCATCTGTTGGCTTCGAGCCACCGCTACTCAACCGCCGGGATGGAGGAGGATGGGGGTAAATTACTTGTTGACAGGTTGGTACTACATGTTCATGTCATCGACTTGCTTCTATTCTACTCTTCAGCTACGCTTGTTGCCGGCTTGGCAGATTAACAAATAGAGAGGCTCCGTCGATGAACGTGCGCTATTTATTTCCAAGGAGGAGGAAAAAAATAAACATATATCTACTTGTAATGTTGTAGTGTTAGAAAATGCTATCAAAGAGTTAAACCAGGAGTCAGAGAAAGAGGGTGCATATTATATAGCTCCATCTTGAGTGTACCACCGATGGACACATGATCTAAGGCTTGGCTGGTGAAACTTCTTGAGTGAGAGTGCTGATATTGCTAGGAGAAGTTTGCTAATAATGATAATGTTAGGAGATGTTTGCTGATAAGTTTAGGAGATGTTTGCTGATAAGGCTAGGAGAAGTTATCTAATAATGTTAGAAGAAGTTCGCTACTAATGTTCAGAGACGTTCCCTGATAATGTTAGGAGAAGTTTGATGATAATGTCCTTAGAAGTTCGACGATAATTATTTTCGGAGAAGTTCTTGCGAGTGCTATTAGGAATTATGATTATCAAAATGGACTTTTGTAATCTTTCATCATCATTTCTACTTACAGTAATATATTATAATTATTATGACAGTGTATATTATAATTGGTCTTCATCTTATAATATGTTATTTAAATTCATTTTTAATAGAGATAGAAGAGACAGTAATTTAAACCAGTTTGGTAATATGTAAACTGATTATAATATACAATGTAACAACTATATTATATAATTGTAACTAAAAATGATGATTAAAGACTACAAAAGTCCATTTTGAAAGTCCAAATTCCTGATAGCCTGCGCAGGTACTTCTCCGAACTTTTAGAACCCTGACCCAATTCTTAAAACGACAAACTTTCATTACCCAAACTAGCTTTAATGCGCATAAGGATGGGTGGTGTGGGTTAGGGAAATTTGTTAATTTAATTGTATTTTTAGTATATTTTTTTCACTTTCTCATTTTTTCATGATTTTCTATTTTCAAATAGTTACAAAAACCTTTACATTTCAAAAACTTTTCACAACCCACCAAAAATTGGTGATACCCTCTTACCTGAATTTGCCATTTAAAAAAATGTAGAATACATTTAACGCATTTTTTTAAAAATTCTTAGCACCGTGCTCCACTACCTGTTCAGGTTATATGCCTATGTACTAACTTCGCTAATCGGTTATAGATGAGGAAGGTTGAATTTTACAGGAAGTTTACTCACATTTGCGCAGAGGAATATTGGAAAACCATTTTGGTAAAACCAACTTTGGCACACCCGACCAGGATTCTAACCTTGATCTCCCTGTCATCAGTAGTCTAGTCTAACACGAGAGTGACGCTTGTACCATGGTTCTGGGGATTGGTTGCTGCGTTTGTCCTAGAATAATGCTAAGATGAGTTGCTATTAACTCACAAACATATCAGTTCGGCTTCGGTGGCCGTATTAAGAATAATTTTTAAATTTTTTATATCTCTATGTCTTACTACTTGTTCGAGTTCTATTTATACGCTAGTGATGTGATGGTAAAAAAAGGTAGAATTTTGAGTAAAAGTACTAGAATTTGCATGGAAGGAGAGTGGGAAACAAAATCTGACCTAATCATTATCAGCAACCAGAATTAATGAACTTGACATCTAGACCTCGTGGTAACCAGTGTGGGCTAGTTCTCACTAAATTGTTCCTCCCCCTCCCATCCTTCAAATTTAGATACATTTCCTCCTAACTCCACCTTCCTCGTCCCTACCCAATTAGTGTGATTATGTTTATATCCCAAACGGATGGTCAGAAGCAGTGCAAAAGCATAATAAAACATTGAACCAACTATCACACGATCTAGATGTAGACTCCAAGACATTTTTAACTCCTCAGACCACCGACGCGGCTACAAAATCAGTAGACATACCCACTGACAAGGCCGACACTTTATTCTCTCTAATTAGATTATATTCAAATTGGTTCGTTTAAGTTCCAGAAACGAATAACTATACGTACAGTACAAGACGCAAGAAACAAAAAAAAAATGACTAAATGATTCACTAAAAACGAGTTAAAATCACGTAAACCTACGACCTAAAACTATTTAAAGGAATCCTTTCCTTTTTAATACCTACCTAAATGAGATCAAGATATGTGTTTTGTGTGTGTTAAAATAGCTTTATGCGCCATTCCTCTTTCGGTTCTTCATGTCCTAGTGTTTGAAAGTAAAACGTCGTAAGTCTCAATATAAAACTAGCAATCTATTTTATTTTTTTTTACTCGGGGAGCTAGGAGTGCACTTTCAAGACCAACTAATTATATCTGCATTAGAATAATACACTAATTTGATTCTCAAGAAAACACAGCACTCATCTTTAAAAAAAAAAAAAGGGAACGAACCTTTACTTTATATAAAATAAATTGTTTAGTCATATCGAGAATCAAATTTCGACCATTTTACCACTAGGCATATGCGTTACTGAGACGTCTAAGGATTTAAAAAAAAAATTATTTTAGCATTTAACGTGCACTTTCTGAACCGAATGAATATATCAGCACACGAGAATTTCTATGAGCGGGAGTGAAAGAGCATACAAATTTCGCCAGGTAAAATATTTTCGCATACTTTCCAGGGCTCTTTCACATAGCACAATCGACACGCAACCGATGGCTTTACTTTTCTTCCGGAGGAAGCTGCGCTACGGATGTTTATCGTCCAAGAAAGATCCCTCGACCTCGGCTGAGTTTGAACCCACAAACATCGGGTCCTGAGATGATCACTTTATCCCAAGACCAACGAGGCTGACTCTTCTAATAAGTTTAAAATAATTTTAATCTGGTAGTAACGTACCGACACAAGATTAAATCATTATATTATGTATCAAACTTGCAAGATTAATTATTTTATTAGTGGTATTTAATGTTTAACCTTAAAACAAACTGATTATATCAGCACGTTACTTACAAACTAGCTTAGCTTCAGCATAAATAATACCCAGCTCTTCAGCCCTCAATTCCTGGGCCGTAAATTCATCACTGTTATAGGCGAGAGAGAAGCTCTTATTTAAACAAATATGTATAATTTACGGCTGTACTGGGAATCGAGCTCGGTGCTACTAGCTCCAGTTCCACCACTGAATTGAGGAATTGGATAACAATGCATTTAAATATCAGTCTAAGTATTGAGCTCAAACAAAAATAGCTTGAGCTAGAAAAAGGTACCTAATGGTTGAAATAAAAAAAATTGTGCTCCACGTCTTCTAAACCTTGATTTTTCTTAGGAATACCACTTTTGACCACCAACGTTGATTGAAAGACATTTAATTGTCAGATTATCAATTTAACTCTTAATGACCCGCTTCGGTGGCCGAGTGGTCTAAGGCGTCACTCTCGTGTTAGACTGACCCACTGATGACATGGGGGGATTGAGGTTCGAATACCGATAGGATACACTGAAGGTGTTTTATTTCCTGGATAGTTTTCTACTCTTACTCCACTCAAATGAGGGTAAATTTCCTCTAAAATTCTACCTTCATCATTACACCATTAGTGTATTTAAATGTGTTTATTCCGGACGACTTAAAAAGACGCGCGATGGAAAAAAAAGCATTTATCTGAGTCAAATGAATGGGTAGCTATATTATTTCTTGTTTTGGCTTTGTGAATTGTTTACTAGAACCAAACTAGTGATCTAAATCGTTTGGATTGAACAGATATGGTCCTATTCTAGTTGTTGACCCGTTCTTCCCCGGCTTGAAGTGTCTCTCCACAAACATTGTTCAAATAGTTTTAAAGAGCGGTTTTAATAGGCCCAGTTGGACACTGAATGGCCGTCTGGCCAGCCAGTTTTTCAGATACCACCGAGTCCATTAAACTGCCCCTTGATGTCTTTCATTCCATCTGGAACTACTTCCCAAACAAACGAGATAGTTCCAAGACTAGCTCCTTGGTATAGCAGTACCGCTCCCGAATACAGGGGAAGAGGGGTGGGTGGACGTTAGAGGGGCAGGGTAGTTTATTTTACTCTCAAGTGGGTGCTTCGGCTTCATCCCTTACTTTACGGTTAAACGAATACTATACAATGAAGTAATTTTTCCACTACGCTTCACTACCCGTTCAGTCTATAGTATGATTTTGGTAGTAAGAACTGTAGAATTTAGTTACTAAAGTTACTGAAACAATTTTTAATATATTCATACATCAAGTCATGTTATCTGCAGCTGTCAATTTTGATAGATATTATCAATACCTATAAAATAACACAATTAACATTTTATCAATTTTATCAATTTTATCAATTTTTTCTACTGTTCTTCCAATCACAATCAAGTTGTATGTTCATAAATATTAAATAAGTTAATGGATTAGAGATGGGATATGGAGAATTTAGATGAATTGTATAATCATTTGCGTTGAAGGAGAGTGGAGAATCACTAGGTGAGAAAAAACTTCCTGTACATTAGACCAGATCTATCCCCGTTGTCAGCAATCCAAAATTTTTCAATGAAAGCTCTCAACTGCAGCCTTTAAATTTAAGGAATATAAATTTGAGATTTCTAAAATTCAAATAAATAAATAAGCTTCCATTTAAAAAATACATTTTAAATCAGTTTAGTAAAACTGTAGAAGTCGTTTTCTTAAATGGTGACCTCGATATTGAAAATGTGTAAACTTTGATGTGATGATTCTTGAAGAAATTACTTTGTTAGAATAAAAAGAAAAAGAAAAATTACAGTCAGTTTGGTAGAAGAACTCAAGAATTTTACCGTTGAGAGATACTCTCGTCTTATTAAATTTTTGCTTCCTGTTCAAATTTGATGTAAGCTTTCATTTTGAAAAATATTATGAAAATAGGCTGGCTAGAGTTTTGGGAATCATTGTTCAAAGGAATCGTTTAGCGTTTTAAATAAATGGGTAGATTTTTGAGATAGGACGCTCGAATACTTTGAATCCTATGGTAGTCTGGACTCTAGAGATTTAGAGATTCATAAAAATATCAAAAAGTATCTCGAATACAATTACGAAGAATTTGACCTGATATAAATCTATCAATTTTAAGCAATTGGTAAATTACTTATGTGAAACTTTGTAACGTTTGACTGTAGTGGGGACAGCTGTTATATATTTCTTAGTTCAGTACTATACTTGGCTGTAAGTATAGTATAGCTGATTATAAATGGTTGTGGTTGTGAGAAAATTGCTTCAGTTTGTTTATATCTTAACTATAACTGTTGTGGTTGTGAGACAGTTGTTCCAGTTTGTTCATATCTCGACTATACTTGGTTGTGGTGGCGAAACAATTGCTTCAGTTTGTTCAGATCCTTAGTATACCTGATTGTGGTGGTGGTTAGAAAATTGCTCCAGTTTGTTCATGTTCCGAGTATTCCTGGTTGTGGTGATGAAACAATTGCTCCAGTTTGTTCAGATCCTTACTATACCTGGTTGTGGTGGTGGTGGTTAGAAAATTGCTCCAGTTTGTTCATGTTCCGAGTATTCCTGGTTGTAGTGGTTAGACAATTGTTCCAGTTTGTTCATGTTCTGAGTATACCTGATAGTGGTTAAACAATTGCTCCAGTTTGTTCATGTCCCGGCTATACCTCATTGTGGTGGTGAGACTATTGCTCCAGTTTGTTCATGTCCCGACTATACATGGTTGTGATGGTGAAACAATTGATCCAGTTTGTTCAGATCCTGACTATACCTGGTTGTGGTGGTGTCACTGTGATGAATGCGCGCGGCGGTTTCTGGAAGAAGCCACAGCCACTTGGGTGGCCCTGCTCGTCATCCTATTACTTGAGCCGAAAACATTGACTCGTGTGCTCCTATACAATGTCAATTGGAAAGCAAGAGTGTCATATCTACCACATTAATCTAAATAGCCACAATGATGACTCATATAAACACCGTATCAAGAACCAGAATAATTTATCTTCAATTTGGTTGATGATTGGTAGATTAGAGATTTTTTGTTTTTGTATAAGGTTTAATTATTTGGATAACATTTTGAAAATGTTTATTATTGTAAGGGTTTATATTCTTTGTAACGTGTTAAGAATAAATTTATGAAATATTAAACAGCTAAAATTAAAACAACTACACAAAGACAAGAATCCATATATTTTACGTTTAAAAAACAAATTTAAGCCGGTTGTTATGTGTTTGAATAAATCTTTATGAAGCCGGGTGTGTTCATTAACAAGGAATATTGATACATGTAATACATAGTTGTTTCAAAATTTCCTCTCCTTAATTTTTAAAAACATATTAATAATAATTAGGCGTAACGATTTGTTTAAAAGTTAACCAACTTTGGTTTGATAAAACCACTCATATATTGGAACGGTCGTGTATGTTTTATTTTTATAATTTAAAATTATTAGACCTGCTGTTCTTGTTAGTACTTAGTATCAATGTCCTTTAATAACTAGCCAAAGTACAAGGAGGGTCAATTTTAATCTACTTGCACTATCATTCGCTTTAAAGGCGGAAACCCATCTGTGTTAAAAACATCATCAGTCAAAATGGAATAAACAATTGATTCAACCACGTTCCTAGCCTTGCATGTTATTATTATATAAAACTTTCTTGTAAATCTACTGATACAAAACTAATCATAAATAAATAAAAAAATAAAAATCTAAATGAATACAATCGAGGCTTTAGTTTACAAATGATGGGTACAAGGGAAAAAGGGGGAGAGTCAAATTTTAACCAAAATTTCGTTAGTGCTACCATCTGTTAGACAATCATGATACCTTTTTAATGTACTTTATATTATGGTTAAAAGAGGTCGTTGCTATATTTAAATTAGTTTAAAAAAGTATTTGCTGGGGTCATTATGGGGTTTGACATATAAAAAGTCATTGTTACGGAAAATGTGTGGAATGTGAGTCTCCCCTTTTCCCCCCCTGTACTCTTCAACTGTAAATTATGTATTAAGGCAGATCTTGGAAAGGCTAATTATTGGTTATTTATTTCATCAGATGCATCAGTGATTTGAGAGATAGTGCCGATACTTTTTTAATGCGTTATTTTTAATGTTTATATTTAAATGTTTATGTTTACCAGTATGGCTGGTGGCAATTTAATCTAAAATGTAAGGATGAAAAAGGTATTTGAGAGCCATTGCACCCGTATAAACGTGGAACGTGGATGTGAATACTACATAGAAACCACATGTGAATCCCGCCCTCTAGTGCACGTGGTAGAGATTCGAACCTTGACCTCTCCGCCAGCTGAAATTCAATCTAATGCAAGCTGGACCTTTACTACTCACGCCAATCCGGGACAAAAATCAAAAGAAATAAAATATTCACAGGTTTTATTCTCGTTAGCTTAATAATTTATAATCATACATAGAATCATAATATTTATTTAGATTTTTGACACGTTATACAATTTCAAATACAAAAATGAATGTAATAACCTATAAATATATTTAGGAACTCAAAAGGTTATAAATAGTTAGCCTAATTAAACTAGTTTTATATTTCATGTTCCTGAAACAATAACTGTTAATAATTTGGTTCCACAAACTAAATGCATTTGTTATTCAAATAAAATTGGTTAGTTTTAATTAATATTTAGATTTAGTTTAGTTGAATATTTTATCCGTATGAAAGCATGCAACAAAATTGAAAATCTTGCGTTATAGTTGAAACAACAGCTGCAAAATGTCGCTAGTAACGCTTCACTAGTTTTTTTTTTTTGCGTTTGATGTATTTAACGTGCACTTTCTGAACAAACTGATTATATCAGCACACTACTTATAAACTATCTTAAACTACATTTCCACTATAATAAATTTTTAGCCATGCTGGGAATCAAACTCGGGACCCATCGCTCAGTAAACAAACACAATACAGACTGAGGTAAGTTGTCGGACAGCTATTTTGTTAAATTAATAAGAGGTAGAATGAAAGTTCAAACTGAACACAATGATGTTTGAAATAAGCTTTTGCATTTCAAATAATCTTGCTAAATGTATATCTCATAGTTAATTCTAGATGAATTTTTTTTTAACTTTCATCCTGAAAGCGTGATGTTTTTGAAAATCCTGCAAGTTCTCAGGGATATTTACTAATATGGGACTATGTATTAAAAACTAGTACTGTCCCAGAAACTCCGGAACAAATGGTCACTATTGTGATCTTGAAGTATAAGACAGCGCGGACACTGGTATGGGTGATATTTTTTTAATTACTATGGTTTTGTGAAAGTCAGACGAATTAGGGCCCATATCTAAGCTAATACTAAAAAATGGAACTAGTTTTTTAAAGTAACAAGACTCTCATCAATTATAAAACCACTCACATCATCTTCACTTTTTTGTTTTTACTAATCTTCCAACTCATTAACTAACTTTAAGTCGAGTTAATTTGCACCTTGAAATTCATACTCAACTTTACTAACGAGCCTTTTCTTTTCCCAATGATAATAAAAAGTTAAAAAAAAATCACTTATAGTAGATTATTTTTTCTTACTCTTTTAATTGTTTCTTTTAAACGCTTTAGTGCTTCTTTTTTATTGTTCACAAGAATTGAACTTGTTTAAAATGTATTTCAAGTGTTGGTAAGTCGTTAATGATAATGATAAGTCTCAGAAAACAGGATTTAGTGAATCAACTAGAAGCATACCAATTTTTTATTAAGCCTAAAAGAGTGTTCGTTATGTTGGTGTGCCTAAAAGAATCTTGATGTTTAGTGGGAATATGGCAATAATTTAAAGTTAATGTATCTATTTTGGAGGCTGTTACTTACTTACGTAATCTATGGCATTAGGAACTCGAATGTTCACTGTCACACTTACAAAAGTACGCCACCTATTCCTATCTTGGTTAATTATATCCAGTACACTTCATACACCTTATTATTTTATTATTATTACTATTATTATTATTATTATTATTTATAGCTCATACCGGCGGGTACACGTAGGCTTATCAAATTTGGTTTTTCATAGACGGGAAGATCGGGGCCCAAATCTCGGTCCATGTATTGATAGTGTTTTTTTCCACTCTCGCTCCCTCTACACACAAATGTGGGTACATTTCATCCAAATTTTATCTTATTTATTCCTACTCTACTAGTGTGATTAATATAGACGGTTTATAGCCCAAATGGGTAGTAATATATGGTAAGAAGATAAGCAACTCTAAATCCACAACAAAATACAATTTGTTGGCATGAGTCTGTTCCACTGTTTCTTGTAACATTCAAGAAAATAACGAAATTTCTTAAAACAAACAAAAAAAACACATTATTTTAGTATTTAATTGAATTAATGCCATAATAGAGTATTCCAGTCCACACAAATCAATTTAAATTATATTATATTAAATTATAATTTGTTAGGCCGCATGAAAGTAATATCTACATGAAATATAATAAACAATTTATAGTAAATTTTTACATAAAATAAATAAATAAAAGAGCAATATGTTCAAATTCTCTACAATACATACTAAAACAAAATTTTTGGCCTCCCTTTTAAATAAGATTTATTTACAGAAAATCTTTAAAAACCAGTTTATTATCTAAAGAATTCAAAATTATTTTGTTTAAAAATGTGCCCGGAAGGGAATTCTAACCTAGAATCTTTGAGTTAACCACCACTGCTCTACCAAATTTAGCTATCTTGGAGGATGTCAAAGTCTGCCAACTTTGCAGACTTTACAGACTAATTACCAACCAAAGTCAAGTAAACTTTGGTATAATCCATTCATGGTAGGAATTACTCTCTGAAAGGTCTTTTTTCCTACCAATATCCTACTATATAATATATTTCTGGTAGGGAAAAAGGCCTTTCAGAAAACAATCCCTACGTTGAACAGACTTTAGTCTTCAGATGACCCAATGTCTTTCTCTGAGACCTTCAAGTGGAAATTCTTTGATCTTAATTGGGGGGGGATTTAGTTATTTATTTTTAGCACTGCGTCTTACTACCCGTTCGGGATACATGCAAGCATTTAATTAACACTTTCCACTTCTTTAAGGTGCTTATCTGCCATCTATAAAGGTCTCAAAGTAATGGCCCCATCCTGGAATATTTTCAAGAGGATATTTGTTGTAATACCGGCTGGAGACTTGAAGTAAAACTATAATCAGGAGGTCTCAGTCACGTGTAGCCCTGCTGTGCTAAATGGGTCTACCTTAAACAACGTACTAATCGATTATCTTAACGCACCTTAGCTTACCATTTTCATTGGATCTTCTTCGGACTTGTTATATGCGAGACTTTTGTCATATTTAAACAATTGGCTTTAAATATGTTCTATAAGACCTTAAGTTCTTAACCAAGCATCAGGGGCGTCGCGCCGGGGTGAGATTGGGTGGGTGTCCCCCCCCTCCCCAATGTTGCTTAAATCTTGAAAGTTGGAAATTTTGTGAGACTCGAGATCTGGAGTTGGGAAATTCTAGGCTTATTCAGTACCCCATTACCTTCTATTATGAAAGTCCTTAACCACAGACTTGTACAAACAAATTTAAAATTTCCCAACTTTTGATCCCTACTCTACAAAAAATACCAGCTTCAAAAATCATCAAACATGGAAAGGAGGTTCTTTTGTGTTTTAGTTGTGACTTTCGTGGCTTTTAGACTGTCACAGGACATTGGTAGACAGGTATCAAAATAATATATAAATATCCATAAATTAAATTTTTTATTGATTTATTTTACAGCTGAAAATATTTTTAAGTTAACATGACCAAATTTATAATTTTTTGATAAAGTGACGAGTGATTTCTACATCTCAGGGAGCTTACTATATTGCTTCCAAGTGTGTTATAATAAAGCAGCGGTTTCCAACCTGGGGGTCACGGCGTGTTTTGGTTGGGGTCACAATATAGAGGTTTTAGCTTTATATTTACTTTTTCAAGGATTTTAATGATTATAGGAAGATGCAAAATTATAATAGAAATGTAAGTTGTTAAAAGGGTAAAAACTAGAAGGTTACTGCTCAGATTCCTTTTGGCTATTCTATTCTGATAGCTTCTTGCTGACTTGGTTTACAGTGGCAGCCTTGTAATGCTGCTAGCATAATATAAAATCATCCCCCAACCCCGGGCTTGTTGATTCTATTTTACTACATATTAGTCGCATATAATCATTACTATAAGCAATTTATAATTATTAAATCAAGCATTAGTGGAGATGTGGGTTTAAAGTCATGATCTTTTGTTTTTGTTTTTTGGCAAAGGGTAAGTAAAGATTTTAATTATCGCCAGGGGTAGTTTATTCTAATAGCCCTCTATGCAAATATGGGTACATTTACTCTAAATTTTACTTGTCTCACTGGTGTAGTTAAATGTATATAGCCCGGGATGGTAGTAAAACACAGTTAAAAAACTTAAAAACTAGGATTTGAACGCTTTTAAGTTATCAAAGGATCACGATGGCCGCAGAGAGAAAAGTTGTGGTTATAAACTACAAAATGTTGGAAACAGCTGTAATAAAGTCAGTTATATTTTTGAATCTAAAATACACGATCTATTCAAATCTAAATAAATATATTTAGCTCGGATTCAGGTAAATTGAAATAAATAATAATTCAAGTTATTTCCTTATGCACTGAAAAAGCCTTGTAGCTTGAGAAATCCAGGATCAACAAATAAATTTAAAAATGCAGTTGCCTAAAAGCTCGGTTCAAAGCTTGATTATCACCCCAAATTTTAAAAAATTCTGGGAGCCTCCAACTACCCCTACCACTCCCCCCGGCCCCGTTTTCAACATTGCTCTAGTATTCTCCTTTGCCACTTGAGAATTTTTCTAATTTCGAAATGCTAGGATTTGGGAAAAACACTAGTTCAACCCCTCCCCCCCAAATATATTTCGTGCAACGCCCCTTCCAAGCATCCGTGTCTTATTTAAAACTAAATCATAGGACACACTTAGATAAGTTCTCACATAGCACATTTTGGTTTGAAATAAAATTCACAAAATAACAAAACTAAAATTATGAGTAGTCTACCATTAATTCTATAGCTATAACTAGAATCACGATTTCTCCTTGATATATCCAACAAACCACTTAGGGTGTATACAACCACGATACAGAAAGAAAGACAAATATAATTATTGTATGAACCGCTTTTATTAATTTAGGGCCACATAAAACGTCAAAATCTATTATAACCTCAAGATTGAAAATGTCCACGATTACAATTATTATTTCTCCATATGAGAAGAAAAATGTTTCTATAAAATAATGAATGAATCATTTATCCATTTAGTTTTCCCTTTCAAATGTAGGCCTGTTTGATATACTGGAGTATTTGAGAAATCTTTAATTAAGCATTCAGAGTTATATCGGTATACGACTAACAAACTAGTATAATTCTAAAAAATAAACTCCTTGGCTTCAGCCTGCAATAGAGCCATACTGAGCGAGCAGCCGCCTTCTGTTTGCGAAGATATTGTCAATTTCTGTAGCTGGAGGGTGTCATGGGGTCAGTTGAAAGACGAATTCAATACATTAAATTTAATACAAACCCAAGAACCAAACCTTGGAGGACATAAGCTAATTAGGTGAGATGAAAGCATGTCTGAATACTTTATTGAAAAGACTGGGTTCGGTTACCAACAGGATTTGAAATGTATGGTTTTAAAATTAATCCATTTATGTTACTATACTTATGTTACCAGCCTGGTGCGTCCAGTTTTTATATTTTATGTATGATTAATTAAGATAATTAGCTATTGAAACGTCCTGACAATCAATTTAGATACATTAATTTAAATATTTGGCTGCACTACATAATAATAGGGTCTAATATAATTTTTTTAAGCACCACGTCTTACTAACCATTCTGGTTATACTCTTATATACTAATTACGCTAATGGTTTTAGTGATTAGGAAGGTTATATTTAGAGGGAGCGTACCCGCATTTGCGTGAAGCAAGAGCGTGGAACACCATTTTGGAAAAAACCACCTTCAATAAACCCGACCTAGATTTGAGCCTCAATCTTCCCGTCATCGGCAGTCCAGTCTACTTGAGGAGTGGCGCCCTAGACCCTGTAGCCATCGAAGCGTGTTACTTCATTATTTTATGATACCAAATTACAAGGAACAAACTAGAGACCTCTAGTCATAAGTTCATAAGTTCAACGTCTCTAACCACTCAACTACGACACTAAGGGGTGCAAAGTGGGGGGAAGGGGGGGCGTTACTTGGGTCAATTTTTCCCTGAGTCTTCCCAAATACCCTCTCCAGTTCAGTAAATCAGTTTTAAGGGTGAGTGGTGTGGATAAAGGGGATGAGAGGAGGGGGGGGGGAGGGTTGAGCCGCTTGTCACAACACTGCCACCCACTACAGCGCCCCAAGACCACC